>QFEY01001503.1:0-114961 GCA_003316435.1 Russula virescens
GTCCTTTATTTTCGATCTCCCGCAGGAGCTCATTCAACTCGGGGGTATTCGGTAGGTCGTTGACCGCAACGTCGAAGCCATCATCGGCGAGGCGAAGAGCGATGGCACGTCCGATGCCGCGAGCTGCGCCGGTAACAAGTGCTACTTTAGTCGTTACGGGGGCCATATTTAGGAGGGTAGTAGTTAGTGCGTCAGTGGAAGTTGATGGGAATCATGGAACTAGATACTCATATATACCTGGAATCCGCTTCGAGTTATTGACTTACCAAGGGAGACAAAGCATAGCAAGCAGGCCGATGAGCTGGCAAAAGAGTTTCGGTTCAAGCGATGTTGACAACAAAGATCCTGGAGGCTATATCGCCTGCTCTTCGCCTGGGACACACCATGTTCGGCTGGTACATTCACAGACGTCGAGACAGGCGGACATTACGACACGACATACAATCACGCCCCTCCGCTAATTAGGGTTTGTGAGGTCCAAGAGAAACCGGCCCAGCATTCAGCCGAGGTCTTCTTCTCAAATATCGACAACTAACTGAAAAACAACTACTCGGCCCACTCTCTCCGACACAGATTAACATATTCATATTCCTACAACATACCTTTCAGAGACGCAAAACGTGACATCCATCTCATTGCGAAGACACTTGTGGTCCTTGTCGTGTCCTATTCTAGATTCCATTCCAATTCCATCACGATCGCCCACATTAGCATCCTATAGAATAGCTGACGGCCAACATTGTGTCTTGCGTGAGCAATCACTGGCATGCCAGTGCAACATTCACCTATATGTTCCACTCGGAGCTCGATGACCCCACAACGTCGTGTGCAAAGAAGAGAGAACATTAGTCTTGTTGACAGGAAAGCCTGGCGTGACGATAAGGACGAAAGGATGCGATGCCCGGGAAATTCGAGATCGAGCTTTGATTCAGGGCTTATGCCAAAGTCATATAAACTCTCACTAATTTGGTCATTGTGACTGGTCCCATAGGGCGGACAGACCCGAGTTGGGGCCAACGATCATCGATGACCAAGATATTCAAAGACACCTTGAAATTAAGTTGGGTTTCCAGTATGTGTCCCTCTGGCTCACTGTAATTCGGGCTGCAGCGTCCCGAGAAGCGTTTAATACAGCCCTCACGGTCATACAAAGCCTCAGCGAGCGTCACCTTATATACGGGTGCAAAGATTCCCACCGAGAGCTATTCTATAAACTATGGGCTAACCCTGAGGAGCGCTCAAATACAGCCGAGTCTACTACAGCATTGTCCGCGCTCGTGTAGTTTTAATACCGTTCATTGGTATCGCCGCCAAAAGTTTCTTCCTCGAGGATTTGTCACGTAATAACGACCTGGCGAGGATTCGCGGTGTACGTCGAATTGGCCCACGCCCGTATTGATGATACACTCCGCGCAGAGGACTGTTTGATGGCGAACTGAAGGTGGGCACCTTTCTAATGTGTGACAGCCTCAGAAGAATTCACTGGCAATTCCCTCTACCTCGTGGCGCACGGCGTCTACAAAGTTACAACGGTACAAGGCCTATCCAGCACTTGCGATAGACAAGAATTGGTTGATACGCTCACAAATACTACCTGTGTGTTCTACTTGACCATAAGGTAGCAAAAGTCTTAAAACGGCTATTGGCCAGAAGCAATCGAGACACTGAATGATATAGTTGTCATTGCAGAAATGACTCGGCTGCCCGCAGTAAACTCGAGTCTTTTCATGCACAAGTAGCCTACAGCACTGATGAATACAACTAGTACGAACCTCTCGCACTTTGCTTTCGTCTACGCATTCGTCATTCTCCACAGCAGCGACTGGCATCAATCAAAATAGAATCCACCATTGATGGAAATCTATAAGAAGGTCAGATCAACGTAGGAGGAGCTGAGGGAAATGAGCTTACAGATTGGCCTTCACAAGTGTAAACGACAGAGCGCGTTGAATAGGCGTGACGGTTCAAGAGGAGCTTACGTACCAGTCATAAAACTAGCGCCGTCAGAAACGAGATAGGACACGAGGGCGGCCACTTCCTCTGGAGTTCCTATGCGCGGAATCGGGGTGTTCAGAATGGGCTACAGCAAGTCCTCTCTCAAATCCAACCAGTACATTGCAGAGCTTGGGACCAGACTCACTTCGGCACCCGCACCCTTCGAGTTCGCATCGTTCCGGGATGCCATCAAGGACCTAAACTCACTAGCTAGTGGAGATGGTTACCCTTGGCTAGAGACCTTGGAGTAGACGAAATACTGACCCATGCGAGTATCTATAAAACTAGGTGCATATGCATTAACCGTAATGCCATGTTGGGCAAACTCATGCGCTTCGGGAGCCTCTCTTCAATCTATGGGCGTAGACGAGAATGGTTGGGTAAACGACATACCAGCTGCTTGTGTCAGACCCCGAATGGCAAACTTGGATGCTCCGTATGCGGCAACGATGCTACCGCCTACTCTCATAACATGAATGAGCTACCATATCACTCCATAATGCAATAAGGAGAGGTAACCTCGTTTGCCTGCTGATGAACATGCACCTGATCGTCTTCTAGTCAATACGAGAGAGGAAGAGGGATATGAGATCTTAGCACCGATGATACGACCGCCACGACCTTGTGCGATCATTTGCTTCGCTGCATACTTATAACAGAGCATCGTGCTGCGAACATTGACGGCCATCAGGCGGTCAAATGTTTCGACGCTGGCTGTGTTCCCCTCAGCAGATCGTCGTTAACACGATTATGATAATAACTCACTTTCAAGGAGCGGTACGTATGCGACTATACCCGCGTTCGCAACCATCTATAGCACTTCGGCATGTCGCCGCTTGGCCTGCCAAAGGGAGGGACTTACAACGTCGAGGCTACCTTGCTTTTGAACGACATCCTGGACCATGTCCACGACTTCTGGTTCCAGAGATACGTCTGCAGGTACTGCGAATGATCGTCGTCCTTTATTTTCAATCTTCCGCATGACCTCGTCCAACTCGGGGGTATTTGGTAGGTCGTTGACTGCAACATTGAAGCCATCGTCAGCGAGGCGGAGAGCGATTGCACGACCAATTCCACGAGCTGCGCCGGTGACAAGTGCAACTCTAGTCCTGACCGGGACGGCCATAGTTAGGACTTAGGAGGGTAGCCAGTATGTCAATGGAAGCTTATGTGTATAATGGAACTAGACGCTCGAAGTCATTCTCAACCTACCCAAGAAGGCAATTGAAAGCATAATAGAGTTGCTCATGAGCTGGCAAAAGGCCCGGGTCCAGTTCATGCAATGCTGGTCGTGGCAGCAGCTATGGCATGCCATTGATGCCAATGTCTACTACAGCATCGAAAGGAAGCATGATACCCTGAAATCGGTTGGGTTTTCCAGAATGTATACTTACTGTGATTCGGGCTGTGGGTCCTGAGAAGTGTTCGGGACGGCCCTTGTGTTCATATAACTTTTCGGCGCAAATGGCCTTCACACGTGCGAAGACTCCCCCCCAACATCTATTCTGTGGGTCACCGTACTGCTCATCTAGTCCTGACCGGGGCGGCTATAGTTAGGACTTAGGGTAGCCAGTATGACGATGGGCATCATGGACCTAGACGCTCATATATATGCCTAGATTCCATGTCAACTCGAAGTTTATCAACCTAACAAAGCACAGCACTGACGAGGAGGCAAAAAAGAAAAGCACGGTTTCAGCAAGCAATGCTAGTAACAATGCAATAACTTGAATGGCACGTGAACTTGAAAAACCCTGAGGCTGCATCGCATTCCCTTCGCTCTACTGGGGCTCAAATTATGCTATGGCGTACAATTAGGCTCATCTGTCAACCAACACATGTATTCAAGGCGGAAAAGCATTAGCACAACGGGTCTAGTAGTCTCAACAACAATAATCATCCAAAGGAAACCTGCTTGGTCGATACAACTATGTCTATGGGATTAGTCTCTCCTTATAACTCACTGCCCGAATCCATATCTCCCCTGGGCGACTGCGAGGAGACGCACTCAGTAGACGTACGTGATTGCAAACGCCATACGCACCTGCGCTCGCGAAGCACACGCCATACCATGCACTCCCTCTCACCAGGTGGGGGAGCCACATCACCAGCTCGAGGTTGAAATACACCTCGACAACGAGCATGAAGATCTGCAAGTCCCTCATTAGTGCCCTCAGCTTCTACGACAACGGTGCCGCGCCAGCTAGCGTCGACAACGCGCCGCTCTCGATTGGGTAGCGTTATCAAAGGAGTGCCACCGGGAGGTGGGAGGATGGTGAATGAAGAACGGTGGACCCATCGCACTACCGTGTGATACATGCCCTGTGGGCTGTAGTGCTTACCGTTAGAGAAGGTGAGGTAAGAGGTGTAGATTACTCACGTTTCTGTTCGCACGCGATCCTGCAACAATTGTAAATTCGCCAGGATCTCCTCTCCCCAAAAGCGAATATCGATATGGGCAATAGGGTTGCGGTCTCCAGCCACCCGAATAACGCGATGGAAGTACGACGGTGAGAACGCAAGCCCGGGAAGTGACGGCGGCACATCGCCGATTTGCGAAAATGTATAATCAAGGTCCTATATAATTTTGCTCGGGTCAATGGTCAGGATATATGGAAACAGAAGACGCACAATAAGATATCGGCCGTCCCAAACAAGTCGTCCCACGTTCCCTTCATCACCAAGGGCGGTGTCCCACACGACATCGCCAACACGAAGCAGGGGCAGAATACCAGCTTTACGAAGCTCTGTCTCGCATTCGAGCACACCAGCATCCGACAGCCAGTCTCCCTCGGAGGATGGTACAAACACACGAAGTAAGGGAGCGCGCCGCAAGCGAAACAAGGGCGACTTAAATCCGCCAGTACTTCCAAGTGGGAGATGCACCTGCGAACCTCCCCCATGTGACCAAGCAGAATTTGTCGGAGATGGGGCACGGCTCGACTGTCGTGACACCGAACGGTGCCTGACCCCCTGACCTTGTGCTGCGCCTGCACTCCACGACAGCGGTGGCCCGTTGTGTGGTCTTTGTGTTTGAGGTTGCCCGATACTCTGTCTCCGTCGGGTTGCAGTGCCATGTTCCGAATCCGCTTCGGCCTGTGCTCGGAGACGAATAACGACGCGATTAAAGGCTCGTGTCTCTTTTTTCATCCCACGAACGAGATAAGCGCTCTCCTCCGAGGGTGGCGAGCGGAGTATCGAGAAGGCAGTCTGTGAGAAGACATGTACAGGCACACTCACCCCTCGCATGTATGCGTGCATCTCCGCCAGGGTGATTCGTATTGGTTCAGGACTTGGCCATGTCCAACGCGAGTAGCCGACAGTACCTAGGTAGCGCAGGAGGGCTACATCGCAAAGTACAGGGTCTGAATCCAGGGCTTGTCGTATGACTTTGCTAACGCCACCCCAAAGAATGAGCCATTCATAGAATGAGAGGTGTGTTAACAGTTCTGTGAGCAGGTCCGGGTCCTGCAAGTGCTGGAGCAGTGGATAGAATGTGGGCTTTGTTTCTTCCGCGAGTTCTGCGATATCTTCTGGGACGGACTTCTCCAACCACGTACCGCGTCGACGTGCCCGAGCACGAGCGTATTCCTCGGGAGAAGCGGGTACAAGTGATAATCGTGGACGGGGTCGAGCTACAGACCCAATATCACCTACGGAGGAATTACCATCGTCCTCCAACGGCTGTTCAATGATGGTTCGAGGGCGTTGAGGATCGGCAAGAGTGGGGTCATCCACCCGGAGATCCAGGGGGTCAATAATGCTGTTATAGGAGTCATCATGTAGCTCCTCGATTGCTACAGGTTCCCGTAAGGACTCATCATCGACCGAGCTCGTAGTTCCAGTAGGTGACTCCCGTATAGAAAAGCCGTTGAGAAGGGGGGCTTCATAGACGTCCTCCTGATCATCCTCCACGTTTGATGGTGATGGTTCGTTTTCGTCTGGCCGTATCCCCCTAGAAATAGGAATCGCCCAGCTTTTGCGGACGTCACGACGTGTTTCAATTTCAACGTCATCGGTCGCCGCAAGAGATTGGGGAGGAGATTGGCGCTCCATGTGATCCGGCCATCCATTTCGAGCGTCGGGTACTGGGGACTTTTGTGGTGGCGTCGGCGGGATTGATGAATCAGAAGAAGACATATCTTGTCCCGGTATCAACCGAGGCTGAGAAGACGCGGGTGTATTGCCATCTAGGTCCGCTTCCCATAAAGATTGTCCATTCCCCCGCGTGGGTACAAGGTTCGATACCGAAGAAGGAACTGCCACTTGGGAAGACTTCTTACGACGATGGTTCCTGTGACCTGGCTTACTTGAATTTTGCTCGATGGACACCTCTGGATCCGCTGGTAGTGTCTGAGGAGCATGCATCCTGGCCGCAGAACCTTTACTTATCCTGCGCATGGCGGGGTGCGCCGTAGGCGGGACATCGTCCTCATAAGAGACAGCTGCGTGAGGAGCCCTCAATTGCTCCTGCTTACGCGACAGTGTGTGTGATACTGTGCGATGCGGCGCCAACTGAGAATCAACTTCTGGTCTGCCAGCGATTGTGTTATTTCGCGAAGACTTCGCAAGACCCTGAGGTTGCTGGTATCTGGTCTGTCCACGATCACGGGGACTTTCATGGTCATGGGTGATGGGACCAGATTCGGCATCCGGGACAATAGAGATACGTGGCCCACGTCGCGTTGGCTCAGGTGCGGGTTCTAAGTTGGGGTCTTGTGTGGAAAAAATAAGTGGTCCCCGTGTTTGAGTGTTGGCACGACGTGCAGGGATAACGTGTTTTTCAGGGGACTGTGGTGGTGTGACGACGAACGGTGCTAGAGTGGTTTCAGCGGCGAGTGGTTGTGAAACACTCCGATAATCGCTATCCCGCGGTGGAGGCGTGCGTGTGGTGCGTGCTGTGGGGTCTCTAGCAAAAGATCGCGACAACCTACGATCCGACTTGTCCGGTGATGTTTGGGAGTCTGGTGCTGACGCCGGGAGTGTTTTGATGCGCCTAGTTCCGTCAACACGGCCATTCGACTGCGGGGCCAGAGCGGCCCCTTGATGCGGTGGGACTGATGTGCTCTGCTGCTGTTCAATATCGTGCGATGCCTGCGGTGATTAAGAAAGAAGTGCATTAACAATGTGTAAAGCGCATTTTGAGGCGTAAATATTGATGCCGTTATGTTCCTAGGGCAGGAGAGGGTACTGTGAGAGAAACTTACCCGGTTCGGAGACTGGGAAAAACCCATTGCTGAGATGTGATCACTAGAACTGTGGGGGCCCTGCGAAAATATTGAGCGGTTATTATCAGAGTGGGGAGCGGGAATGAAGGGGCAAAGCTGAAAGTGCACGCTGAAATACCACCATAGCTCGAGACGTGACAGCCTCGCACCGAGAATTGCCCGTGGAGAAGCGGCGGAAATGACGTTCTGATTGTATGCGTACCTCTGTGGCATCGACCTTCATGGCACCGGAAATGGATACATTCGAGGAAAAACCATTCTCAGTGGCCCGGCCTGTCGGGTAGCGGGGTTCCCGATACAAGCGCTTTGTGGCAGCAGGAACTTCGGTTGCTGTAGCATGTGACATTCCAATGGAAGGGGTAGAAGACGGCGAAGACTGGTATACAGGAGTAGGTTTCAGTTGCTGAGAGGACGAGCGAGGCGATAATGGAGGTGAAGGTAAGGAATCGCGGGAATGTTGTGCATTCTGTATGGTCGCGGCGTGATGAAGATTCGAGGATGCGAGTCGCTCGTCCGAGAAAGCTGGTTATTGAGAAAAAGTTAGCACTGGCATACAAAGTCGACATGACAGGACCGATGGAAAAGTGAAGATGAACTGGCAGTAGTTCTAGGGAATGAGGCCACGGCCATGTTCAGATGCTCAGATGTCCTGGACGCATCTTTTGCCATCTCGGATAGCATATTGATTATGGCATAGAACATCTGCGCACGGTTGAAGAGGAAAGGTATGACTTACAAGACGCTTGGGCCTTAATGGGCTGTCTCGCCGCTTGAGTTGGATTGGCGCGCGCGTCCTGATATGGTCGGCCTGGAGATGGCTGAGCATCGCGTGGCGCCGGAAGGGGACCGCGAAGGGACTGTGGGCCCGGAGCGATCCCCTGACGCCCCCCGCTTGGCTTATTTCGCGGGAGAGGAGCATCTTCGTGCTTTCTGCGATTGTCCTCGGTTTCATGGTTCAAACGAGTCGGTCGGCCAAGGGGCATAGGACCCGACACCGTTAGGCGAGATTTTTCTTGAGGCTGTCCTCCCGACTTTGCGCTAGTGAAGCGTGCATATAAAGGAGTTTCGATGGGTGCCGCGTGTCGAGTATTTTGAGTGGGAGGGGGAGACGGTTTTTTGGTGTCGATGGGTTGTTTCTTTCGCAAAAGTGACTTCATGACTGATCCTGCAAGACTAGTACAACATAATGGGAAGATTGGGAGGGTATAAGAGAAGGCGCGCAAAACGTGAGACCAAAGCAACAACGCCAAGTAATCTGGAGTACGACCGCGTTATAATGGGTTACCTTGCTATTTTAGGTAATCAACCAACTCCTCGGCCTGAGATGCCGATCATGTGATAACGTCAGCAAACGTGCCTTTTGCCCCGGACTGGCCGGGCGTGGGGTGCTATTGTTTACGACTGGCCAGAAAATTTACAGCGTAGGATATTGCTTTTTATGACAGCGCACCTGCGCCGCATAAATGTTGGCGTAAATACTCTGGTTTTTCTGCAATAAGCTGTGGCTAAACCATTCATGGCAGCGGCCTGGCCTGGCCACAGGTACCAGTCGCTGCGGAAAATCAACACCAAAAAAGGGGTTATAAGTGGTGGACAGAACCCGAAGTTCCCACATGGCAACTTTTTGAGCTCACCCGTCACCTTCGGGAGATCAGCTCACCTTGATGGGCTCGCTCGCAGATAAAGTGGCTTGTGGTGGCGAACACCCAGCGTTGACCACATGACGTCTCTTCTAGTCCGAGGAACATTAGATACTCTCTAACGCCAACATAAAATCCTGTCCAATACATTGAGCCGAGTCTCCGCCCGGATATGCCCGTTTCAATTACACCCCTAAGTCATTGTCTGGAAGCGTGTATGAGGCATTGACTTCTCTCCGGAAGCTACGGACATACCATATGTCCTCAGGGTGGATTCATTGACGCACGTCACGCATGTGCCATGGCTAGAGGTTGTAGACTTGCTTAACGCCGCACAACCAAGGCATCAAGCAGGGCAGCCATCATTGACGCTAGCAAGGCGCTCTTCAACTTTGAACACGGTGGGTTCGGTTCGCGCGAAAAATTAGGTGAAGTCGAGTGACAAGGCTTCAAGTTAACGCGAAAAGTTGAGACAACAGCATGGACCTTCAAGTTATTCTAGAACATAAGTGAGTGGCTGGATCCTCAAACCGAGCACACATATGATTGGAAACATTGCTCCTTATGGTAAACATAATGCATAATGACTAGATTGTATACCATGTATGGTCCATCGGCATTGATGCGTGCTTGACCGAAGGATGCACTAGTTGGATATTGAAAGCTGGGCCAAGAAGGGAAGCACTGGGATAGGGTGAAGAGGATCAATACCACGCTGTCCGTGACTGACGGAAGAAAGAGAAGAACTTCTGCTAGCATCATGAAAAGTCAGCACAAAAGTTAGCTTCTCATTGGCGAGCATATTTTTGCATCTCTACTACGTAAGCCCGACAGACCGTCGTGGCGCATTAAATTAAGAGAACAAACTAACTCAGCAATCCCACCCATACACGAATCCCGCAGGTGCTTCCTTCCCCCTTTTTTCCTCGTCCATATGGCAGATGCTTGAGTTGAACTTCTCCCGCAGCAGCAAATCCACAACATTGCGGGAGGCAATCGTCTCTGTCTCCATGGTAGAGATAAACCTATAACAGGTGTGTCCACACGAGAAAGAACACAACGATCACTTTTGCACTTACGGCTCAAACGCATTCACATAGAAAAGTCCGTCAGCGAGTTTAAGAGGTGGAAAACTCGTTGTCGGTGTTAGCACAGGATACGCATCCCACTTGATGCTCCTTGGTCAGACGTTCATGTCAAGAGCAAATTTGCGGCGACATACCTCTTTGCGAAGAACCCAGCCGACTTGATTTTGGAACATGGTTGAGAGCCATTCATCCGATATACTCTCCATGGAAAAAATTTTCACGACCCATTCACCAGTTTCTTGTTTGTCATGAGTTCCATTTTTGACAATCTTCGTCTGCCCCATATACGAGAGAGAGTGGAACTCTGGAGCTCTACCGCCGCGACGAACGCCATCAAAAGTCGTCAGAACGGACGTCGGTCCCTTGGAGCCAACCTTTTGGCCAAAATACACGGGGTTTAGTGTCGGTGCCGTAGTTGTGAGAAGGGTGACATGAAGGCGGATATAAGGTTGGAGAGGAATCAAGGACGACATATCAGTTGGCAGGGAGACCTGAGACGTGTGGTAAGGTGCAGCGATGATCACCGCATCATAATCCCGACGCTTTTCCTTGGTAACAATTGTCCAGATGTCCTTCGAGTGCCGCTCTATGCCAACCACCTGGAGTAACGTTAATACTTAAGGTTATGCGGGAAAGGAAGAAGGGCCGATCCACCTCAGTATTTAAGAGAAGCTGTGCTCCAGATCGTTCAACAAATTGCTCGAAAATTCGCCAGTTTCCTCCCTTGACGCTGCGAACGCTGTCGCTATCAGCAGAAAGAGAGACAAAGGTTTCCAGTCCATGCATGCCATCGACATTCTGTTAAGTAGCAACTATTGAGTTTGGGAACCATAGCAAATACGCAATCTGCCTAACCTGCGCGTAATTACAGCGCGATAAGGATTCAATGAATTCATACGTGAATCTCTGAGAAACGCCGTAATTCTCGAGGAGTTTGGCACCAGTATGAGAAATTGACTCTGTCCAGTTGAAGGCATTATTGAGCTCCTCAATGGAAGACCAATATAGCGTGTCTGGCCCGTAAAGTCCGGTAATCTTGTCTAACATGGCCCGGATACTACCACACAGATAAGGGCATCGACGAACGTGGAATTTGAATCACTCACAGTTCTCCCGCTTTCTTTGGCGATTGATAGCCGTACCTCCATAGGAATTTGATCTGGTCTACCGGGAACCAAGAACTCGATTCCCCAAACTTGTGGAGACAAGCGTCAAACCGGCTATTGCCAAGTAGGATGCCACAGAGAACCGTACCGTAAACAAGATCTTTTCCCCATCCCAGATGGTCTGATCCCCGAACTCGGGATCAGTCAGGGACAAATTGAACTCATTGGCCGCCCGCCACAAGTTCTTGTTGATATCTATAAAGATGGATGCGCCGAGTTCAACGGGGTCGTATGCGGTGTTATTGTACGGATAAACTGTGGTGCTTCCTTCATGGAGTTTAGCCATCAAGCAGAGAAGGAATCACATAAAATTGTGTAGCTTACTGCCTCCAATGTAGTCGCTGCGCTCATAAATGTCGACAGCAACATCGAGACCGTAGCGCTCTTTTGCCTTGGAGATCCAAAATGCTGCGGATGAGCCGCCAGCTCCTGCACCGATGATTGCAATGCGTGGAGAACGCGGTGCTACAACATCAGGCGACAGTGGAAGTTTGTGCTTCGTGGACCAGACGTTGCTGATGTTGAACGGAAATTGAATTGCAGAGCACAAAGGCGCCGCAATGAGCGCCAGTAAGGTTAATTTGCGCATGGGGTACGAGTAGAAATGGTCAACTGTTGACGTGTAACGGCTAGTCGAGTCGCCTAACACTGCGCACGCGTAGGTGTACGCGGCGCATCAAATAACGGCGGGCGGTTGCCTCGGCCCGGGGATCACGGAAGCGAGCGAAGCGCTCGGTGTTCGTTGCCAGCTAGAAGTACAGTACCGATGTTTACGAATATTCGTCAGGTTTGGAAGGGCTAACAGACCTGTACAGTAGCACCCTGGCCCAAGCGAAGTTGCCACATTTGCCCAACTCCGAGTCGCGTATTGACACCTTCGTTCCTATTATCAGCATGCTTGCTGGCTCACACGGCGCTACTACTATTCGATGAGCCATGCCTCCCTAGTGGTCCTTCACTATGCTTGTAATTGGAGCCGTGTTCCAAGCTTCGTCGATACATACCGAAGGGGTCGCCCGACGCTCTGGGGAGTGAAGAAAGTGATTATTATATGACCCGTTACCAGACCTTCGAGTGGACACGCCAAACTAAGCTGTAACTACTCTCTCGTCATATTCGGCGTCTTTAAACCTGGGGACCCCCGGAATCCATTGCCCAAGCTGCAGGCTTTTACGCCATGGTACAAGCTCCATGCCAAGTTTTGGGGCAAAGATATTGACAAGGATATAAATGGGGGGAAAGCCTGAAGCAGACTGGCCAACTCAAGAACAATGTCCTTCCAGGCCGCTTCGTTCTCGACCTTGGTAGCAACGATCTCATATTGCCAAGAATCTGGGTTCCTAGAGATTACATACAACTCTATGACTGTTACGAGGAGCATTGCAAATTGACTATGGACAAAGTCTGCCCCAGCCACCCTCAGTTGTGATTACAGGACAACGCGGCATAGGTGAGTGCTTTCTCCTCACAACCCTTTCATTCTTAAAACATTATTTCATGAAAGGGGAAAGCACCTGGATCATTGATGCTATCTGCCGACGAATAGGCGAAGGCAAATCATTCCTTCGGCATCTTTCCTACTCGTACACTGCAAGAAGAGGTTTTCGAACCTCCGAAAGACTTCTCTTTGACTACTTTTCAGCCATACCTTTGGGTGTTTGTCGATGCGGACAAATCGACAGGGGTCGTAATACTGGGTTGGCGACCAAAATCTTTACAATATTCGTCACAACTCCTCAGAGGGAACGATGGGGGACTTTAGAGCGTCGTACAATACGCATATTTCCCACTTATCATCGGGTTGCTCTAGTGCTGTCTTCATCCATCAGTTCTCATTCGCCCAGCTCACATATGCTCAAAAAATATACGACAAATATAGACCCATTCCTCTTTGCATCGAGTTTGCACTATTTCCAGAGCTGCTCTCGTCATGTCATACAAGCTGCGAAGCCATCATGCATGCCGTCAGGCAACATCTGAAGATATGATTTGTTCAAGAAGATCGGAAAGGACAGTTACGAGCTTACCGACGCTTTGAAAGGTTGGAGCAGTTGAGCCACTTTTCCGGCCTTGTTATCGAGGTCATTGCACAGCTCCAATTTGAAGAAGAGGTCGCGCTTAACCTTGTCCTAATGGCGAAGCAACCACGAACTAGAAAAAGTGACATCACCATCGCCCAGCGGGTGACTCACCCGCAATAGAATAGTGCCTCGTTCGATACCGATCAGATTTAAGCCAAACATTATCATCGAATACGAGTGGTCTACGTTAGGGAGTTCCATCTGGCGTCTTCTACATGCTTAAGTCAACAAATCGAGTGATATCCGAGGCTTTCATGGTGACCGACAAAGTTCTTTATATCTTCCGATTCACGACTACATCTTCGCATGAAATCGGAAGAATTATGAACGTCAATTCTTAGCCAACGCTCCATCCGCCGCTGCAAAGGTTGGAGTGGCATTTGGCCTTTGTTACTACCCCGGGAAAAGACAATCGTTTGCCTGAATCAAGCAACGAAGGGTTGGGAATGTATCGAAAGGTGAAACTGGTTTCAGCGGAGTTTGACCCCAAACCGACGGTAAGTCACTATTCGTAGCTTCAACCACAACTAGTACTTTTTTGTAAACCTCCACGGCGAGATGAGTAGGAGTAGACCAAGGTCCGAAGGTAGATTACTATGTTGTGCTTTTCCCAACTAAACGACGTGGCATTGTGACCGGAATACGACACAGATTCTGGTCCACTCAATACTTCCGCTATAACGTCGACCTATTGTGGCTGATTCTCTTGGTGCAGGGCTGATACCCTGTATCTTATTTGTCCGACTTCTATAAGTATCAGTTCATGATGTGCATCATACGAAGCTGACAAGGCCTTGGCTGAGGCCATGCCGGCACCTTGTGTATTACTCAACCAGGTAAAGGGTCCGTTGACGCCAATGCATGATACCCCACTGCCAGAGTGATCGTCTCGCAACATCACCTTCAACCTGTAGAGGTACCCCAACATTCTTCAGTTTGTAGGTATGCACGATGTCATATATGCGCGCACCGACAAACATTCTGGGAGTTGCAACCAGGTACGATGGGTGTGATCCTTCATCGTGAAGGACTCGCGACCGCGGAATACGCGATGTTATCGAATGTAGACAGCGTGAAGGCCGTAGTGGATCACTGCTCAGAAGAATAGGCTTCAGCGTCACGTCGCATACAGAGGGGTGACCTTGGAGCGAGTGAAGATATCGCGCATGTTGAATTTGAAACGTCCAAAGAAGCTTCTTGATCCGCTCGTTGCGGTCGTTCACAACCTCATGGGAAGCGCGTGTGCGAACGAGTGACGTACTTGATATTGAAGTGAAGGATTGGTCTGCAATTTTTATGAGACCGAAGGTCGTAAGATATCGTGTCTGATGTAGACAGGGAGAACATTAGGTCGATACACGCCAGACATGGAGGGCCATAACTAGGGAAGTACTCCGGCTGATTGTTGAGCAATCCAAAGATGAGACATTGTGGGAACTTGGGAGAGAGAATAAGGTGAAAAAGAGTAACCTGTGATAACGTGCGACTAGTATCGTCGAATTAACGTCATCGCTGCTTTCAAAAGAGTGAATAGAAAAAAACGAAAGAGAGTTAGGCTCCATACCAAGATTGTGAATGACATGTATCGTTCTCCCATAAAAGTTATATCAACTCTCGAATACCCTCGGATGGAGATCAGATAGAATGCGGTACATCTCGTCATTACTGGGGAACTCCCTCAGCAAGATTGGCCTATGGCGTCGGCGTACCGGAAGCCGTTCACCTTGGTGAAAAAAAGCTTAGATACCCTTGAGAAACGAGAGCGCAACCCGTGGGATACCGCGCGCCGAGCACCCAGTTGGACGTCATGCACATAATTATGCTTGTTCTGGAACTGCACATTAGACAAGTTGTGTGAAAATGTGACGAATAGAGCGATAGAAGGTATCGAAGAAAATTCAATTGTTGTTAATGAGCTAGTGCTTCATTGCTCGGGAGCAGCAACTATGGCATCATACGCAGTCCATCAGGCGTTGGTGGCACAAATGCCACGTACGGACTTTGAAAAATGTCAAAAAGTCGGTAGCGCCAATTCAGGGCACAAAACACACACCTGCTCTCCTTCGTAATGGCCCACTGACTGCGCCTCCTCACACTCCTCACCCAGAGATGCCTCTTTATGTCCATATTCTCATCCAGTTGTTGTAATCTACTTTGTAGTCGCCCCTTCCCAACCGCTTTTCCTTTCAAGCTACCTTTCCTTCTCACATATGTCTGAACACGATCTCTCATCCGCACCGGTACGTCCTTCTCGAACATGTAATGGCACAATCACTTATAACCACATAGCATGCTGGTGCCCCCCTCAGCCTACTTTCTTTATCCATTGCGGCGGCCAATGCGGAGCCCATTGAAGTGCCACAGGATCCTACAGTTGACGTCGATGACCACAATTCATGGCGTGGTGCAAGTGTCGAATCCACCCACCACTCACGTAACCCCAGCCAGGGCGTGGCTGTACATAATGGGACGAAGCATCGTCGCCTCTCTTCCGCGGGACAGGTTCGTCGACGACTCAGCGACGCACGCGATGCCGCAAACCGACCATCGTGAATGAAATACTTATGTATTTTCTTTCGCCTGGTACTAAACATCCGTTTTCAGGCCCGCAGCGCTGCAGAGCGCGATGACCACCCTCAATTCCCTCGCCTCACTATCCATATCATCATCCGTGTCGCCGCCAGGGCTGGACATAACATCCGCCGTTACTCGGACGCCTACCGTCCCTGTCGCGATTCCCGTGCTCAACACTGCCGCTAGAAACGGCATCAGCAGTTCTGCTCCTGCTGATGAAGGATCTGGAATTTCCTGTACGCCACCTCTGGCAGATTCCAAAGCCGGGGTGACGGGTATAGCGACGAGAAATGGAAAGAAGCGTGGAACAACGTTCACCTGTGAAAGCTGCTCAAAGGTATATGCTTACTGTATAGCAGTCACCGAGGCTAATATCATCTCATGACAGGTATACCGTCATCCATCGTGCTTGATTAAACATCGTTGGGAGCACACTCCATACTGGCGAGAAGCGTCAAAGTTTTTGTTGAGCAAACACCAACAAGTGCAGCTAATGGAAGTGCGTACTATATTTTGTGTTACTATGGCTTCTTGCATCACCCTTCCATATTTCATCATGTTGTTGAGTCTCACATCAGGAGAGCGTTTTCTGTGGCTGTTTTTTTTTAGTAATGTTCACAAAGGGATGACGCTGACATGAATGTCACCGTGCAGGCTGCAGCGATTCTTTCGCACTTGACGCCGTCTGCGTCTGGTGGCTCGTCCCTCCCAGATGACCGCTCGCTCTGGCCGTCCTTCCTTTCGGGTGGTGCATTGCCACCCCCGATCCCAACAGGCGAGACTGTCGCTGAGACGACGGCATACCCGACCTCGAGCTCGGTACCATCAGGGCGTCCACGTATACATGACTACGCCCTACCAAGCACGAGTGTTAGCGGGATCACACGGTTACGACCTGGGATCATTGCTGTTCCGACAGATCCGACATCTTATGCCCAACCGGAGAGCGGGGCCGCGCAAAGCTATACGACAGGCTGTGGCTCTGCTGGTGTTGAGTCCGCGTCTTTCGCAAGTTCATACCAGTCGTCATCGGTTGGGGTCATCGTGCCTCATGGACGGGCGTCAGGGAGTTCGGACAGGTGGTCGCGCTCGCTTTCGTTGTCTCACTCGGGCTCGAGTGATGAGAGTGAATTTGTGGAGGTTGACGCAGAGACAACACCTTCCGGGGGATTCAGTATGCGTAGACTGCACTCGGGCGATGAAGGGGCTGTCGGGGTGAAAGAAGAGGAAGAGGAAGCTGATGGATGGGACGGTATGGAGATGGAAATGGAGCTGTAGCTGTATAGACATAAAGGATTAGTCGATGCATTTCATGAGTTTTTGGGCAAGTCGGATCTGTAGGTTATATCGCTTTTTTTTACCACTACTTTTCTTGTGCTTTGTTCTATGTTTCTCGCCGTCGCATTTGGGTAGTTTTTTGTTTTGATGTATTAAAAAAAAGAGCGATCAGACCCGAGATATTGCACAGTTTTCTTTCCCCGGCTGTCGAAGCCGCTCGAGGGTTGTTGTGTTGGCCCAGCGACCGTGGGGCTGGCACTATTCTTGTCCCTTTTATATTATCTCTCCTCTCCACCCTCCACAACATCTTCAATTTCCCTCTCCACACCTTTCTCGTCCCATGGATGCTGTCTTTCCCCACACAGTCGGTTCCGACTCACCACCGACGAGACAAAACATCCTGACCTCTTTCTTGCGCGGCCGTCCACGAGGCACTTCCCAATCCCAGTATCCTTCTCCCGTACTCGACCGCGACTCTCCTCCTCCTCCTTTTCCCGTATCCCACGCACTAGCCTCTCCCCCTTCCCCCGGACCCTCCTCTAACAGACGTCGATCCACCGCTGGCCTCACCCTACAACCATCCGTTTCTCACAACCTTCCTCTTTCCTCCGGCATCACCCAAATCCTGCGCAGACGCCGCTCAGGCGGTGCACTCGCATCATCCAACACACCACAGGTACCCGCCGTCGTTCCATCAACTGCACCCCAACCGGCCAACATGCCCACGGCCTCCCACACGCCTGGCATCGTCTCGACAGGCATATCGCACCGAATCCGACTGGTGCCACACCTCGACAGTCGTCGCTCCCTCCGCTTTGACCCCATCATGCGTGATGTCGTTGAAGGCGACCCTGCGTTGCGCATAGGCCGGTTTACAGAACGCTCTGGAATGCCCATCTCCCAGGCCAATGCTCTCAACTCGAACAAGCTCGCGTTCAAATCAAAGGTTGTGTCCCGCGCCCATGCGGAAGTCTGGTGCGAGCCCGGTGGCAAATTTTTCATCAAAGATACCAAGAGCAGCTCCGGCACATTCCTCAATCACGTTCGCCTGTCACCTGCTAATCAAGACTCGCGCGCATTTGAACTCAAAGACGGTGACACTCTCCAGCTCGGGGTTGACTATCAAGGTGGTACAGAAGACATCTATAAATGTGTTCGGATTCGTGTCGAGATAGGTCGGGAGTGGCAGGCTTCTGCCAATGCATTCAAGTACGTGACTTAATTCCGGGTAGTGAGGGTTGCCTTGTTTAACGTTATCGCCGGCAGCACGAACGCATTGCGCCAACTCAAATCGCTGGCAGCTGCCAATGCTCCTGCGGTGTCTAAACCTACGGACAAAAAGTCCGCGCCCAAGTCCGGTTTTCCTGACTGTTGCATTTGTACGTACTGCCCCTTGCACTTCCATGGATACGTGCCATGGGTTAAGTGCTGATTGGTCCACCTTTCAGGTCTATTTGCCGTAACAATTCGACAAGCACTTTTCGTCGCACCATGTTCGCACGGCTTCCATTACAAGTGTATTCGGCCGCTGCTCGAGACACACCATCCAGCATTCTTGTGTCCCATCTGCCGCACCTTTGCGAACCTCGAAGAGGACGTCGAAGTGGACGCCATCTCGATCGACTTCGAAGACCAAGCAGCCGAAGAAGAAGAAGCACCGGCACCCGCCACTACGCCGGAGGATGCTGAGATGCTCCTGTTGTCCCCAAATCCAGCCCGAGAACGTGACGGTGCTGAGACGGAAGTCGAACCCGAGATGGGACTTGGCAGCGTGCGACGGGTCACGGTGCAGCCGAGTATTATCGACCTCGCTGAAGGTAGCGACGACGACAGGGATGCCGAGATGGCGGATGCCTCTAACCACGACAATGAGCCGCCGTTACCACCTCTCCCTGAAAGAGAAGCCCCGCTGCCTCCTCCCCCACCTCCCGAGCGTGAGGTTCCCGGTGCGCGTAGTGCATCCGTCTCTGATGCCGAGGATGCGAGTGGAGAGAGCGCAGGGGGAGTAGATGAAGCGGATCGTGCGGCGAAGCGTAAACGATAAAAGATGGTATCAAACGTTTCTTAAGCCCCGCACACTGGTTGTGTTGTCATCGACCCTGTCAATATGTGTTCGAATCTCGGTGACATACTGTACAAGGTAAACGACGTTTGTCCGGGCCAATTACTTGGGTTATATTCTTGAATGTTCTGCCGCGGTTGTTTGTAATGACTTTTACATTGTCTCCTTTTTTGTGCCCTTTCTCCCCTTTAGTTTATGTGAACGATGCTAATCGGTTTGGTCATGATCACGATTTACATACTTATTCTGCCTTAGTGCGCACATAGAGATGCCAATGAGGCTCTATAGCTTGGAACAAAATGAACGGAGGATAACGACCAGGATATATGCCAATCTACATTTTTTTTTTGACAATAGAACATTTCTAGGTGTCAGCGAACGTGGCAATATAAATGTATACCCATATAGTAGCCAGGGAACCCAATGGGGTAATGTCCATGGGTGTGTAACAGGCAAGACGGGACGATGATAGTCATTGGCCGATAAAATAGGTATGGCGGTACGCCGACAGAGGAAGCGCAAGATAAGCTAACTGAAAGAAGAATGGCCGACTCGGAGGAAGAACATCGGGCGATGAGGAGATTTTTTGGTAAAGTTCACCGGAAGCTTCGCGAGGAAATGCAGGGGTGGATCTACCCTGCGTTTTTCATCCCCGTCGAAGTCCAATCCCAGGAAGGAGGAGCGCGAGCGGCTTGAACATCGGGGACCTGAGTTCTCTTATGCAAACATAGTTGCTAGATGGGCGCAACGATGCGCAACGTTGTGCTGTACGTACGTAGATTGCCGTACTGCGTAGGAGCCGATTTAAAGGATTCCCGAAGGGCCGAAGATATTTTCATTCCAAGGCAAGGAACATTCCTGGCGACGGCTTTCGCGGACGACCTAATAATGGCCAGTCCTCGTGGCTTGTATGGATGGCGCAACGTTGACGCGCCCTTGGGGCATTCCTGTCCTAGCGAAGTAACTGAATTAATGAAAGGCAGCGTGCTCCGTCGCTTCCGTCGCGTCATGCCGACAATTGACGTTCTGCGAAAAGGGCTTGGAGAAGGCGTCAGATCGGTCGGATGGGGAACTCGTATCGCTCAAGGTAGATGGGGCTTATCTATCGGTCATAGCTGGGCCCCTTCGTGGATTCATGATACGATGATACGGTTCGGCAAGATAGCTTGGTCGTAAACGGGTTATTGGCATCTCCGGACAGCGGTCATAAATGATAATGACGCGATTATGGCTCGTCCTCGTGCTTTACTTCGGCGGCACGTGTTGGCAATCCCGACGAAAGAATAACCAATGAGATGAGATGGCAAGCCTTATCGCGTCGGGTTGGAAATATCTGTTACAAACCTGGAAGAAAAGAAAAGTGTTCAGATGGGAAGCTATTTCGCTCTCGCTTAAGATCGGAGATTGGACAGCTTGGACAGCTTATCTTTTTTGCTAGAATGATACATACCCTTTCGCAGAATACGGTGCAGCACGTGTCCCGGAGATTGCTTCATATTGCGGACTGGAGATAGGCTTCCGTATGTCTCGATAACGAGCTACTGTAGAAAGGATTCAGAAACTTGGATTGGAAGATCCATCCATCGAAGCGGTCTTTTTGATCCGGGTCTCCGCACCGAGTTTTCTGCCCACGCGCCGATGGGACTAGTGTTATTGTCGTTATCGTGCCCCATGCAGCACACGCGCACGAACTTGCTGCATACAGCATGCACTTCTAGCACTAGTCTTACGCACCAAACGAAGCATCGAACCCTTCAGCCATTGTCACGTCGGTGATCATATTCCCATTCCCAAACTCGGGGGCGTTTTGATTGTTGGCTAGCTTCGCAGCGCCCAAGTTACTGCAATCGGTGACCCTAAAAACAAACGTAGCAGTGGCGACGCCAGTCATGACCCACGAGGCTGTGTGCTCGAGAACGGAGCTATGGAGCCATGCTCTTCACATGTGGTGTGAGGGTTGCTTCCATGTGGAACAGGCATGAGGTAACTAGGGTCCCATGGATGTGGATGTAGCAGCTTTCTGCGAGTTGGAGTTGGGCGTGTATGGTCCACTGAACTTTGGCCAAAAATAAACCAGCGATGAGGTGAGAGGTGAGAGAACCTGGATAAGGAACTGTCAGAACCGTCGAGGAATCGCAGATTGATCTGATGAACTGGTGCTGCACCCTCGGAGGAGAAAATGATGCGAACGGGTGATCACTAGATCACTGGTGATGCCCATTTGGGCGCCTGTCAAGGATCAGGATCCGTACTGTTTCCTAGAGCACAAGAAAGTCTAGGATGCACTCCGGGTCTTTCGTTCTATTCTTTGTTTGGGTGATGATATAATAGACAAACAAGAGTGAAGCGAGAGAAGCGAGCACTAGGCGAGCACAAATCAAGTCTCGACCGCGGATTTTACCACTCCACGGTAGTCACGGTGGGAATTTGATTTGTGAGTGAAGTGAATTGGACCACCGGTGATGCGTATGCGACGTGCAATTGACACGACTACTGTACGTGGCCGGGGGGTCTAACCATTGCGGTCGACGGGCGACTTGCTTGGAACAGAAGAATACAATGCGAGTACTGTGTTTTTGGTCTGGAATCAGGAATAAGAAGCCTGAAACACGCTAAAAGAATGCATTGCATTGTATGCACGGAGACGTGTTCTGATTGGCTATTCCGCGTTGCCCGTCTCAATGTCAGTTACCCTGTCCCTGGAGAAGCGTTCCTGGCTTCGCATGGATTAATATCCCCTCGGGCAACAAAAACTGAGGTAAAGCACCCTTTTCTCTTCTCTCTTACAACCACTATCCCGTTTGTTTTTTCTCCATGGAATCCGCCACTGGTGGCCCTGCATTTCCAGACCCCTTCACTCATGGCAGGGGGCTCCGTTCGAATATTTGGCACGCACTTCTCGCCACTGCACTTTTTAGGTGTTGGCACATATTGCTCTTCTTCGGCGCGTGGTCTACCTTGATTTCCGTCATCAGCCACACGACCAAGAATTTGGGTGTTTCGAGTACCCTACTCACAGTGTTCGTCGGAGCCGTCTCGCTTTTACATCGACAAATTTTTGACGTATTCCCACGGCCTACAGCCTTGGTACCGTTCTCGGTTTCGTTATTTCTTACAGAACTACATCCAGCTTCGAAAGATACAATGAAGGTCGGAGGTTATGGTCACAAGTCATTCTTTCCACGCGGACAATGGCAAGGTTGATCTGGTTCCATGTCCCTAGTGCGTTTTTCTCTCACCTTGATATCGTCGGAACATCGTCTGACTTTATATGGCAGACACCATGGAACTGGGCCGCGAAATGGAGGAGGAGGAGAAGAGGGCCCGCGTGCTCATTGAGAAAAAGACAGTCCTCAACTTGGTCGATGCTTTCTGCGTGGCAGTCAAGCACTATCTGCGTGGTGAAGAAGGTATGCTGTCCATGAGGATCTTGACCACGCTTGATTCTTAAGTCATCAATAGGCATCGAGTATGTGGATTTGTACCACGCGACCCGATATCTCCCATCATATGCCCTTCCCGCGGGTTTGCCATCCAAAACTGACCTCTCTGGTGGTCCGCGTTCTCCGACGTCCTCCGCATTCCAGCAGCAACAAGGTGTCATCCAACGCAAATCTTCTAATTCTCGTCCAGCCTCGCTTTCTGGGGATGATAGTACTAAGCATGACCTCCCCTTACCGGCTACTACCCCTGGAGAGGTTGCAACAACTACCGAAAAAGTCGAATTTCTTGAGGCTCCGAAGCCACGGCCTAGCGGAGCGAGCCACGTTTCAAAACCGTCTCTGGCTGATCTTGATATGGATGACTTACTTCCTGCACGCATGCCCCCTCGATACTCATACTTGGACCTTTTCCCATTCTCTCTTTTGCTGAAGTTCCTCGTCCATCGCGGCAAAGAGGTCAAAGGCAAGAAGGCGAAGCTTCTCCAGGCAAAGCTTCGCCACCAATCGGTCTCTCATAATTTACCACTTGAAATTTCGCTATATCTGGTGTGTTTGCATCTTGGAACAGACGTTTACATTTCCTCAATGACACCCCCAGACCTCGTACATTGCCGCCCTTCAAGAGCGAAAGGCGATTGACGCTGCTACAACATGTATGCACCTTATTTGACTTTTGATGGAATGGAATTAACAGATCCCCCTATGGCACCCAGCTGGCTTGTTGAATGCCCTGAATCAACTGGTTGAGGCTTTGACTGGGCTAGAGCGTATTCTAACTACGCCCATTCCTTGGTCGTGCGTGTGCACATACAAACAAATTTGCGGGATACTAATTACTCCCCTCAGATATTCAGTCCACCTTTGGTTGGTGACATTCATTTATTGCTTCTTCCTGGTACGTCATCCGGAAACTTACACTCGCCAGGTTCATTTACTGACGTGCACAACCAGCCTTTCCAGCTTTGGCCGACGCTTAAATATCTGACTATTCCCGGGACCGTCGTTCCGGTATGTGCACCATTGGAATGAAGGCGTCCCGCTCGCCACTGACCCTGCTTATCAGAGCTTTTTTTTCTTCGGCTTCCTGGTTGCCGGCGAAGAAATTGAAAGTGAGTGGCGTATACCCTGCCTCGTGTAGCACCTTCTGACCCCGCATTCCCCCGCCTAGACCCATTCGGTACGAGACTAGTGACATAAATTTTTGATCTTGCGCTGATCCAAAAGTGACCGTTCGCAGGCTATGACAAGAATGACTTGGTGCGAACACTGTCCCTAACTGGTCTTGTGCGGGTAACTCATGTATATTTAGGACATGGACCACTTTACAAATGGCATTATCCGTGAGTACCTGTCTATGACCACGTGTCTCGAGTGGGCGACTGACAGGGCACGTGTAGGCAAAGAGCTGCAAGTTATCGCTGCGAAGCCATCGCCACGTCCCGAAGATTGGGTCTTCTCATCGGCCAATAACCGTCTTGTTAATCCCCATGACCGTAACACTGAGCATGTTGCTCCCGAGGAGTGGGTGAGCCGGGGAAAGAATGGTTTGCAGGCAGCGTTATTCGCCTCTGCTCAGTAAAACATAACCTTGCGAGTTTCTGAGTGTTGATATTAGTTCTCATGGACGATTTCATTGAGTACTCAGCGAGTACACAGTAGGATAAAATATACCGTGCTAGCGTTGCTTTGTTTTTTATCAAATGTTCGCAAAGTGTGAATTTTCGGCTTATTGGAAGTTCCCTGGGGGTTTGTTGCTTGGCCATGGCCTTCCGTTGGGTTAGGATTGTGGACAATGGGCAATAATCCCCAGCCAGTTGTGAGAAGCAGATATGTTCCATCCCGACGCCATTCTATCTCCCCACCTGTCACTCATCTGCCAGTTGTTGTAATCTATGTATTTGTGTCACAAGTAATAAAAACTATACCACTCCGAACAGTCCACCATTCTTGCGCTCCGTTGCCCAAGAAAGTATGTCATTGGAGATGTACGTGAGGGATGTGGCTAGATGTGGCAGTGGCGGTAGATGATGAAGACATGCCCATGACGATGCATGCAGCTGATGGTGGTTGGCACCAGGCATTCGGGCGAACGCGCCTCGAATGGGTGCTGACCGTGTGAGCCCGGGATGGGGGCCTGGGAAAACCATAGAAATAGACAGGGAAAACAAAATGGAAATGGAAAAGAAACGAAATTCGATAAGGGAGAACGAAAGCAAAGGCGACGGGGCGGGGGAATGGAAACCATCAATGTCAGAAAAAAAATCAAATGCGGCGAGGATGATCCCCGAACTCACCATTTGTTGCGTCGTCGTCATGATGTCACATTTGCTGTGGCGTCCATTCTGTCATATGTATACGCATACGCCTCCAAATGGACCCTCAAACACAAAATGTAATTGGAGCGCCTTCGAGACAGTAAGCCAGCTTCGGCGGTCCCTTGGGGGGACAGGTGCTCTTTTTGGTCACCGAGCGCCTTAGCAATGACATCAGTGAAACCGGTAGACTTGATGGAAGAAGGCCCAACCTTTTGAGTGAGGGAAGCGACACCTTCAGAAGCTGACTGGCGAGCGGCCTTGTCAGTGACAAAGAGGCTGTCTACAGCAGGGCCATTGGCGGCAGCAGTTTTGAAGGAGGCCAAGGGGAGGAGTAGCAGTAGCAGTGCCAGAAGTGGCAACAACGGGAATACTTCTAGATTCTGCAAAAACAATCGTGAGCTGACATGGTAGGAAACGGGTAGGGACTCGGACGTACGAACCTTGTGGGTATTAAATGAATTGCCGAGAAGGTCGCAAAGAGAACAAGGAAAAAGAAGCCTCTCAAAGTCCAATGCACCAATGGCCTGAGCCTGAAGACCTCCAGTCGGGAGTTGGCCACCTGAAGGCGGGCAGACTCGGACAAGAGCGACAGGCGCGAGTGTGAGCAAGGTAGCACGTGCTGAGAACGCGAATTTTCCCAATCGAGCAGGATTGACTCGATCAACTGGATTGGCGCTCCTGAATGCTCAGACTGTTTTCTCGTTGTAGGCATCGATATCTACACCCAACATACTTCCCCCACCTACGCCGGTTCAAGGCTGATATGGCCAATATTCCAGTAAACAAGACCGCTCATCCGTTCGACAAGACCCGATTTGAGGCGCTGCTCAATCGGAGGTTCTTCTATGCGCCGGCTTTCGAAATTTACGGGGGTGCGTGCGGACACGCGCTTTCTGGCTGGCTCAATTCACCGTCTATTTTACCCCCTCTATAGGCGTCGCGGGTCTGTACGATTACGGCCCCCCCGGTTCGTCACTCCAGGCGAACATCATCGCGGAATGGCGCAGGCACTTCATCGTGGAAGACCACATGCTCGAGATCGATTCCACCATCATGACGCCCGCGCCCGTGTTCGAGACGTCTGGTCACGTTGCCAGATTTGCGGATTGGATGGTCAAAGACTCGAAGACCGGTGACGTGCTGCGTGCGGATCACTTGGTCAAAGGCGTCCTCGAGGCCCGGCTCGCAGGCGACCAGGAGGCGCGGGGCGTGGTCACCCAACCACAAAAGGAGGAAGACAAGAAGAAAAAGAAAAAGGCAGTCAAGGCAACTGCGATCCAGCTGCCAGACGATGCCGTCAAGGAGTACGAGGTCATACTGGCGCAGGTACGTCGTTCTCAACCCCCAGTTCCTGGGATATTCCGTCATGGTCATGAGTCCTTGCTTCCGTACAGCTGGATAATTATTCAGGCCCAGAACTAGGCGAACTATGTCGCAAGCATGACATACGAAATCCAGATACTGACAATCAGGTCACCGAACCCCAACAATTCAACCTCATGTTCACCAGCAGCATCGGGCCGACCGGCCAACACCCTGGGTGAGGTGCTCACCTGACCCAATCCCTGTCGTGTGACTGATAGGCGCTTTTGCACCTGCAACAGCTACTTACGCCCTGAAACCGCACAGGGACACTTTCTAAACTTCTCCCGTCTCCTGGAATTCAACAATGGTCGCGTTCCATTCGCCTCTGCGCAAATCGGACGTTCTTTCCGGAACGAGATATCTCCACGTGCGGGGCTACTCCGTGTACGCGAATTCACCATGGCGGAGATAGAGCATTACGTCGATCCGGAGGACAAGAGCCACGAACGGTTCCATGAAATACGCGATGTCGTTATCGACCTTCTCGACAGAAACGTGCAGGCGGGCGGCAGCACTCAAACGAGGAAGATGACGGTGGGCGAGGCGGTGGCCGCTGGTGTCATAGCAAACGAGACACTCGGCTATTTTGTGGCGCGGATTCATCAGTTCTTGGTCAAGATTGGAGTCAACCCCACTCGCCTGCGGTTCCGTCAGCATATGTCTAATGAGATGGCGCACTATGCCACGGACTGCTGGGACGCCGAGATTCAAAATTCGTACGGCTGGACCGAATGCGTCGGCTGTGCGGACCGCGCTGCTTACGACTTGACCGTGCACTCGAACAAGACTGGACACCCATTGATCGTTCGCCAAGCGCTCAAAGAGCCCATCGTCACCGAGCGCCTCGTTGCCGAATTTAATAAGAAGGTCCTCGGCAAGACCTTTGGTAAGGATGCGGGGGTGATCCAGAACGTCTTCGCAGAGCTAGACGAGTCGCGCCTCGCCAATATTCAAATAGAGCTCGCCAAGGGGTACGTGCCCTGGGGAAGGTCCGCCACGGCCAGCCACTTACGAGATGGGGTAGATCCACCAACATCAGCACCCCGGACGGGAGGGAGCTGACCCTGACGTCGGACGCTGTCACCGTCGAGCGCAAGACGTTCAAGCAGTCCAGTGCGTTGATTTTCATTCGGACGTCCGAGTGGGCCCGGCTAACTAAGTTGCTGTTGCTGTTGCTTTGTTGTCCCCGCTTAGTTCGCGAGTTCACCCCAAACGTCATCGAGCCGTCCTTCGGAATGGGTCGCATATTGTATGTCCTCCTCGAGCACAATTTCTGGGCTCGAGAGCAAGACGTCGACCGCGGGGTGAGCATCGCCCTCGTTTCGCCTCCACGTTTTGCCCCCTTTTCCCCCTTTCTCTTACCGGACCGACCTCTCTATGTCGCGCGTGATTTTCCAGGTGCTTTCTTTGCCCCCGGTGGTCGCGCCGACCAAGGTGCTCATCGTGCCACTCAGCGCAAAATCAGAATTCGACCCGCTCATCCAAGAAGTTTGTACGTCATTTAAACGTGGATTAGCCATTGGGGCGAATTCTCAAGCTTTCTGTTTTTTTTGTCTTGTCTCGCAGCATCGAAGCTGCGCAAGGCGGGCATCTTCTCACGCGTGGACGATTCAAATACTTCTATAGGAAAGCGATACGCACGCAATGACGAACTTGGTACCCCTTTCGGCGTTACACTTGACTTCGCCTGTGAGTACGGACCTGATGACGACCCCGGCAAAGGAGTTTGACGTCGCTAACTGGCACACAGCGGTCCAGAACCGGACAATGACGCTGCGGTAAGCAAATATGAAACTCATGAAAAGCCGCTCACGCGACCCATACCCCTTCATTGTCTCTACCAGGGAACGCGACACGACCGGACAATTGATCGGCAATATTGATGAAGTCATCGCTGTTCTCATCGACCTCGTCAATGGTACAATTGATTGGGCAGAAGCGTGCAAAGTGCTCCCCGCATATGACGGCATTCAGGCGGTTGATTAGTCGGAGTAGTTGGATTGATGTGTCAAGTTTGGTAGTTTTGGGGTACGAGATGCATCATTGGGGAAGGCACAGCAGCGTAGACGCGGGCAAATAGAGGTGTATTAAATATTGGGGTGTGTTTGTGTGAAAGATCTAATGGTACAAATGATACCAGCGTTGTCTCGTGTGGAGTCAAATGACCACAGGTACTTTTCCTGGGGCGAAACAGGCGACTCGCGTCCCGGCTCATGGCCGTTGCTCCATGGGCAAAACCGCCAGGCTGGCGGATGTTGTACTAAGGTATTTGTTATTGACCCCGCGTCGTCTGAGACGATTCACATCTTCTGTGGGGTCCAGAAGTGATTTTGGCATGTCCCGGGCATCTGCGAAAAAGATCCCCAGATTGGACGCTTGATCCACGCCCGGCGTGGGTATATGCGTGCATACCGCGAGCTGACTAACCGTACTAACCAGAGATGACCTCAGTACTAGTGCTTGATGTGCGGCCGTGTGGCCATTCATAAACTTGGGCGCGAAACAGATAGCCCTCGCGATGCGACCATGTCGGTTTCATCTCCCGTTTAAGCAATCACGACTTGTGGCTCCTTGTACGAAATGACCGTGGTTGCAAAAGACTCTATCAGATTGATAATCTAGTCGCGCCCGAGAGCCTCGGGAAAACCAAACCGGATGATGGAACTGCGGTGGCATGGATAGCCTCCGCCTACAGTCGGGCTTTTCTTTGCTTGTAAGGTGTTATATATGGGGCCCAGACCGCGCGCCTCGGAATGTATCGTGAAGCGGTGTGTCGGAGCTCCGAGTTGGAACCGCGTAAAGGCGGACAATACGGATGGTGGTCATGTGTCCACCCAAATAAGTGGCGTGCGAGATTTGACCATGCGCCATACACTGAAATGATGGGCGCAAGCCCAGGCCATAATGACGCGAGTACCCTTCCTCGTGTGCATTTTAGATGTGATCTGTAATACAGAGCGCAGCGGGGAGGTGGTGGCTGGCGTTCGGCCATGACCGAACTTGGAAGTGTAAGTCAAGCCGCGCCATGGCAGGTTTTGGACAAGGAGAGACAGACGCTTGTCAAACAAACACGGAGCGCTGGCCGACTTTCTACCCTGAATGATAGGACGAAATGGATGAACTTTGTGTAGTTTCGGGGTGTTCCGAGGGGGAAAACGGTTTTTGTCGGGAATGATGGAGCTCGCGTTGACGACCGGGCTGGTATGGGCTGGGAATCGAGGTGGGGATTGTGTGAAGTCATTTTGAGCCGACTTTATGATTCTTTTGAATGCGCGCGGGTTGCGAAGATGAAAAAGAGTAAAGTGTGGAGACAGGAAATTGACATGGTGAGAGGGAAGGACGCACAAGTGCCGTACTGCAGCCGAGCCGAATCACGAAATAGTCAAGGGATGATACATACGGTACCAGCAGAACGGGCCACCCATCCGTGATGACATTTTATACGATACATGTGTCGCCATTTCGGGGCAAGCGGTGATCTATTATCTTCGGAAGTTGTCATAGATTTCTCAGGATGAGGAGCGACAGCCTAGCGCTGTACGTACGGCAAAAGGAAGACGAGAACGTCCGAGAATAAAACAAACAAAGAAGGGGAATTACCGGCGAATGGATGGCGAATGGATGGCGAATGGACGAAGGCTGGTCACGGGGCGGAGCTGGAGGATGCGAGGAGGGTAAAATGAGTACTAGTGAGGTGGGTGAAGGATAAGTACGTCAAAGGATGAAGGGAGGGCGCGTTTGACCAGAAATGATGGGAAAACCGGGATGACGAAATATGAAGATCGAGTAAAAAGACGTGAAAAGGTTTTTGTTTCGGGATTGGGATTGAGATCGAGAGTTGAAGGAGATCGGAGGAGTGAGTGTGGATCGGGAATGGACCACATGTCCAACTAGGGGGAGGGAGAATGAGGGGAGTGGGATGGATAAAGTATGGGGGAGGGACACAATCGGTCGGGGAGGAGGGCTGGACTCTCGGCGTGCTAGGCACAGGATAAAGCGAGCGCGGCTAGAACTATGAGAGGGTGGGGTGGAGCCGCTGTGCGCGAGGGGTTCACCCTAGTACTGCAAGTGTAAAGATTGGATTGGAACCCTTATCTCGGGATTCGAATCGTTTCTGCGACCGGAGCCAGTGCAGTTAGGAAGGCGCGGGCTCGATGCAGAAAGGGAGGCAGGCAGACAGCAGACAGCAGACAGGCAGGGCATGCCATGCCATGCCGTGCCATGCCACGCACGCCATGCCACGAGCCATGCACGGGGGAGGGATGCGCTATCTCGAATTGGCGCATGGGCCATGAGAGAGGGGATAGCGCGAAGGAAGGAATCCCATTGGACAATTGGGCCGATTGGACACGGATTGGAAAATGGCGAGAAAAAAAAGGATCCAGATCCAGATTTGAGAGATGGTCACCAAGCCAGACTGTCGTCCTAAACTGAAATGGTCGTCCCTCCTCTCGCAATCTCGCTTTACAGATTCAGTAAACCGTCGATGGGCCACTCACGGCCCCTGCCTATAAAGCCTAATCCTTTTCCACCATCCATCCCATTGACCCCATCCCATTTCGCGTATCCCTTACATCCCTCAACGCCTTCCCTCCCTCTCTCCTCTTTCGCCTCTGTATTATTATCCTTCACCCTCTTACTCTCTCCCCACATCCTACTCTCACCATGCCCGACGCGTCCAGACCCCCCCAAAAGAGTTCTGCTCCCTCCCATCTCGTCGCGCTCCCCAGCCTCTCCAACTCGCTCTCTTCACTACCGCAAGCCAAGAGTCTTGCACAGATCTCCGTCTACACCTCCTCAATGTCCGGGCAACACGCCGCGGAGAGTGAAGCAAAGGTGTGAATCACTAGCCCCTCCCCCCTCTCCACACATACCGCACTCCCCTCCCACCCCTCTCCTGTGCCTTGCTCAGTCAGATGGAACCTAACCCGGATTCCCGTCTCTTAGCTTAAAAAGGCACTGTCGAACAACGGCGGGACGGCGCAAACGCTCACATACTCAACTTCCGTGAGTTGTTCACGCCGTCCTTCCGACCACGCCAGACCATTCCGAACTGAGACCCATATGCAGCAATCAACCGTGAATCCTTCTCATAACCAAGGCTCACAGGCGCTCATGATGAGGAAACCGGTAAGTTTCTAACATCCCCCCCTCAGACGTCAGGGCACATGCTTATCACGTCAACCTCCTTTTTTTCTCCTTTTCATAGGTTCGAACAAAACTACAGGCCTGATGGTCATACAACACGACATTAGATTTCTGGTTGCTTTCGGGACTTTAGTCGTTGCATACTGGTTAATTTTTCTTTTTCCCTCGTATATCGTTGTTCGCATGCATATCCTCATAGACGGGTGTTACTGGAATACCCCCCCATCTCCATCCCTATAGTCGCATTTCTCCTGATCTCCTTCGCATTATCTCTCTCCTCCCCTCCCGACGTACATTGTCGATACCAACCACATCACATATCTTCTAGTGCTACCTTCCATCATCCGGGTTTCGTTTACAGTGCTACTCGCCTACGCTCGGTATCTTCCGCGGTTCTATACAGGTCCATATGGCACTGATGTGCCACGCAATTTATTTTTGACGCAAAAAAAATCATCAAAAGATCATAATGTTTTGATTGAAGGGCTCGTGCTGGAGACCGCTTCTCGGTTCAAATTGAGATATGGTGTGCTCACCAAGACCCCCAGCGGTACGGGCGTTCATCCAGATCCATTTGGACCAGTTTCCGTGCGTGTTATCTTTGAGACCGGCAGTCTCCGTCCGAGTCAGAGCTGCTACCGTACAATATCATACAATATCATACAACACTACATCAACAATGCTGCCCAGCGATGACTCACCTCTTGTGCTTCTTGTTTCGTCGGCTTCTTTTTCTAGGTTTCATCCAAAGGGCTATTCGGACACATCTGGCACGTGTGCCTTCATAATGATGATGTCTTGCCTCTGGGACGTACTCCCAACTCCCAAATCAGATGTTTTTAGTGTTTCTGGATTCATTTTTTCGTACCACTTGTCAGCTTCGATAAGCGTGGCCGAGCGAATAATGACCACTTGTCGCCGCTTCGGCATCTTTTGTCGTTCCCCAACAGTTTTCTATCTATCCTACACGAGGCAATCGTGCGCCCCCCCTTCGCCATCGCCACATCAGATCGCCACCCACACTTTATGTCCCCCCCTCCTCCCCAATGCGTTATCGCCAAACCATAAAAAACTGGCGTATACGGCAGAAGCTGTCTCGTTTTTCATTAATAATAACGCTATCATGGGCATGGCATAGCTACGTTTCCGCCGCCTTTCTTTACTTACTTACGAAAAGAGATAAGCCGTTGAGACCGGATCGCCGTCATTGGATCTGTGCGTGCGTTGCCTCAAAGGAAGCTCACACACACCCCCGAGCCTCAGCTCAGCCCGCTCTGCCAATCGCACGTTCGCCGCCAGCCCTGTCAGAAGGGTGTGATCCCCGAAGCCCTTATCCGTCGACATCTCCTCTTAGGTCCTTCCAGGAACCGGCCTGCCCTCTGGGAGCTTTTTAATAATCGGTATATGACATGGATCGCCGTCAGTCAATTCGTCCTTATCTGAACAGAGGGCCTGAGAAATTGCGGGCGAACCGCGCGCGCACGTACAATTAGTCGTACAACAGACAAGACCGCACACTATCAAAATGAGCGGTAAACAGAGTCCGGTCGGCACGACGCGGAACTTCATTGGCCCCGAGTACCACGTATCAAACGTGCTTCTTTTTACCTCTCAAGTTCGCCATGTTCTTTATCTCTCTCTATCGCATTTCTTTCATTTCCTTCAATTTCCCCCGCAAACGAGCGATAAAAAAAAACAAATGAAAAAAAAAAAAGAGGGAGAACAATTCAATTGCTCATTTTCCTTTTCATTCCAACCGCAACGCCGCCGAATAAAATCCCCCACTCCGAGTCGAGCGCGAGTTTTTGATTCCTCGGCATCTTTTTCCCCATCCTCTTTTTGGTCGATCCTCGAGGGGGGGGGATCATGGGTGCCTTGAAAAGCTGCGGATTACTGTACTATACCTCCCAATACAGGCACCCCACTGGCGACGCCGGAAGGGGCACACAAAAACGCCACAGCTTTTTTGCGTTTGCGGTGCCGTGCCACCGCCCGGATCGGAAACTCGCGAACGAAGCACACGCCGGAGGGTCGAATGAATAGCGAGAGGCTGGGGGCGAAGACTCGGAACCCGCAGCACTGCTCTACCTTCTCGATTTCTCGATCACCGACAAGACCAACGTCCTGAACTTGACTTGCTGTTTCCACTCGGATTGATTCCTCCCCTCCCTCGTGGCACACCACACCACACCACAAGACAACACACTTGATGCGGAGCCAAAAGCTTGTCGATTTTTAATCGTAATGCATGACATTTTGAACCTAGTCCGGGCCTTTCGGACGCGTGCATCCGATTTCCCCAGCGTGACGGGAAATTAATTCGGCTGTGGGGTCTATTGATTTTTGATCTTTCATTCCCGGCCTAGGTTTTTTCTGTCCTGGTGAAACGAGGGGACTCGACGAACTCGCCGTCTCCACGGTACCCATCAGTCCGTCACCGGACGATGTGTTGCCAACTTCCGCGCCGCTTCGGATGGAGAGACTCGGAGCGTGGGGTAAAGGAAGGGATGGAGAAGGAGCCTGTCCCATGGGCCAGGCATCATCATCAACCACGCGCCCCACAATGAAATACCTTTTTTGACTTTCCGAGGAAAACGTTTTCGTGTCGTTCCCGTTCAACCATAAACCTTGTTTGAAGTATCGTGGTATCTCGGGCGCTTTTTCTCCCTTCTGGTCGTAAGGAAGAAACACTGGCAGCTGCCCGGTATGCTGGCTGCATCTGCTGGCAATTACCTCGCCCAGAGCGCACCAATCCTAGGGTACCACACCTACCGGATCCAAGGCTCCAAGACACACTCTTCGAGCATGCTTCGCTCGCCAGGGCCTACGCCGCAATATTTTTCGGACCGACCGTCGATAGAGCAGGGTTGGGTCGTCTCCACCACCTCGGAAATTGTAGGGTATTAATAAAATGCAAGAATGGCTGCTTAAACCCGTAACAGAAGTGTGTGTGTGGAACGCTGATCTGGAAAGGAACGTGTGGGCGTGCTTCTTTACTTACCTGCTTCTTTCCTTTTCGACGCCGTCCACTAGGCTACGCAAGCCCCTATCAGTCGCAGCCAATCTGCCTCAACGTTGTCCATAGTCGGTCTGTAGGCTATAAAACCCCACCGATCCTCCCCAAGACGGTAGACCCATCCAACCTCCCCCGTGTTATTGTTATATATATCCTCCGAGGAGCGGGCTGAGCTCTCCCTTGCGTCGACAAACGATTAAAGTTGAAGCTTTCTTCTCATATTTCTTTTCGTTTTCACTTTTTTTCACAGCCATAATACCTCTCTCCCTATTTTACCTTGGCGCCCATATTCCAGCACAGCACCTATTGCTTCTCATGCATGTCAAGTGGCTGAGGTGGCTGAATCTCGTGGAAAAATCGACAGCACGACGCGTCGCACCCGCACCGCACCCACCCTACGCCGCGCCATCCGTGCCTTCCCTTTTCCCGTAAGTAGAGTCGCTGGGCCAGCGCAGCATCCATTCCCCCCCACGTTGTTTTCATTAAAAATTTGCGGCCCCCTAGTACTGCCCTTCAGGCCTCAGGCCTTATGCGTTCTCGAACCACCTCGTGGGTGCACCATATTTCGCACGTTTAATACTTTACATCGTCGCTCTAGTCCATTCCTCCGATTACCCCCCTGTCGCCGCACTGTTTCCCCTAGTATGTGGTTTCCACCGCGGCGCCTTTACACGTCTATCACCTGTTACGCTTCTACAGCTTCATCAAGATAAGCGCTGCCCTGCATTGACTATTGGATATGTGTGAATTTGAATTGTGATCCCTGGCCCTCGATGGGCTAGAATCTTTACCATTTACCATTTTCGCACTCATGTCCAAGCACTATTCTTCAAGTCTTTGGTGACTCGTAGTTCTTCGGACTTTCGATCAAGACGGGTTTCAATGGTCAACAAAGGATGTTTTACAGATAGTCGACCGACATGCTAAAACTATATAATCACGACTAGGACGAGGACGACAGCGAGATGTATACAATAATCTAAGATCGCGCTAGTTGTGGTTGTGGGGTTTCCCGGGATTTCTGCACGGGAATTCGTGAGAGCGTGAGACCGCGTGAAACCACCAAATGACTATTACAGGGTTTGGCAATAATGCGACGTGACTCGGGCGGATTCATCCATCGAGCAAATCACCCCCAAAGCCGTCGATTGGTATGATTCGGAAACGGTTTGCCCATGACCCTTCAGCAAACTCGCGCACCCACGTCCGGCTGAGTCCGGCTTCCCACGCGTATAGCTCGATATGCCATCCTTTCTTGAGTGCAGTGCGCACACAACCGCGGAATCCTTCTTCGTTAAACTGGCTAACATTTCCGTCCCCTGTCGCGAGGACTATCGTCGACCCGGGTGGTGGTACATCCACATTCGAAACTGCCTGTAGCAACTTCAACTGCAATAGCTCATCGACACCCTGTTCGCGGTAGCGCACGCGACCACCGGACGCCGAAGATACCTGCGGGGACTGCGAATGATTCGCAGAGGGTGCACTGCCGCTGGATGTCCCTGGCTCAGAGGAGTCGGTTGCTAACGCAATGCCGGATGACGACCGGCGGGCGTATTCCTTAGCGGCATTCCAACCGCTGCCACTGGTACTGCCACCGCTACGCCCTCGGGAATGACGGTGGCGTTGGGGCGAAACCTTGTCTGGGCCATCTCCGGTATCACGGACACGTGCATATACATGGACTTCATATCCGAGTTGGGAGGCAGGTTCTACTGGCTGATACAATGGCGAAGAAGCCACAAGCACACGCCGCGTGACCGACCTTCCTCGTTCCAGGATAAGTGCAAGCGCTGCATGGGACATCCATCTGACCTTGGTGCTAATGAGATGGTGTGGATGTCTCCGCAAATACGTTAGAAACCCGATGAGGATGTTGGAGCTGCAAGGTCATTCACTTCAGGTTCGGTCGAGGAGAGAATTCTGGAAAGCCGGACGTACTAGTCAATGAAGACGTGGACGAGTGGTTGTCCGGGCCTCGGAGGAGGGCCTCGTGGGTCGATGAAGTCGGGTGAGGAAGATAGAAGTGAATCATTCGAAAGGACGCCGGTGAGGAGCTCTGCCTCTGTGGCAAACAGAAACTTGAGCTTGATGGCTAGAGCTCGCAGGCGAACGACGCGTGGATCAAGTGGACCAGAGCGGAGACTTGGCGTAGATTTGCTGTGGATTAGTCTAGGACGGCCATCGGCAGAGGCGGAGCGGATGCTATTGCGACGTCTAACTTTACGGCGTGGAGAACCAGGTGTGGACCTGAATCGGATAGCAGCTTCAGAGGAAGGCATGTCAGATGAAGAGGGATCAGAAGGATCTTCGGCCTCCAACGTCTCTGAATGAGGTTGATTGTCATCTCCGGCCGCACCCGATGACTCGCGCACGAGGATGGTGGGAGCGATGGATCTCGCTCTTCTGTTGCGGCGTCGACGACGTGGAGTGAGCTGCTTATGTTGGTGTTGGTGCGGATTTTGTTGACGGTGAGAGGAGGGATCGTCGGAAGTCGAACTGTTTCCCCGCTGCCAGGAGTTGTCACGAGGGGCCGTCAGTTTGGCGCGTTCAGCCGCAATGAATTGAAGTGCTTCGTCAAGGAAACCCAACGAGGGTTGCTCTCCGTCCGCATTGTTGGCATCCTCATAATCACCGCTATCTGCCTCCTGGTCGATCATTATTTCCCCTTCCGTATCAGATGAAGGCGGGTCGGAAGGTGGGGGTGATTGTGATGCCACGGATAGCCGCGTTGTCGCAGTGTGTGCGTGTGAAGAAGATATTGATAAATAAGACGCAATAGGCTGTTGATTCCACACGGTGGAACCCCTATTATAAAGATCGGATTCGGATTCTGTCGGAGAGTGTGTCAGTGTGGTTGCCGTGGCCGTCGTGGTTGCGGTCGTTGCGACATGAGGAATGAAGTTTCGCGGCTGAAACTCGTTCAGAGCGCGAAAAACAATAGTGAATGCGCCGAGGTCGGGAGATTCTAACATGTGTCTCGTAAGTCGATTGAACCACTCGGAAAGAGGGGGGGGGGAGATATGCAACGGGTATTACTAGCCGGACGACGACACAACATGCGTATTTGCATTTGTGTGGGTGTATGTGTGTCGCTCTGACTCATATTCATACTCACCATCGGAGGTTGCGAGATCGCTGCCGCCTGAATGTGTCGAGAAAGGACTGAACGGAGCGGGAGAGTGGGTGGTGTCCGAGATTGACCTCGTCATATCATATGCGAAAGTGAGTGGAGCCCGAGCAATGACAGGCGAGGCAGAAAAGCTGGAGAGTATTTGTTTTAGAGGGTGTGTTTTTGGTCAAAGCAGGGCCGGGCCCCGCACGGCGTGGTTTGTTTCGTTTCCATCACTTCTCTTTTGCGCAAACCCCGTGTTCCCTAATTTGGGTCGAGTCAAGCTTACCCATCTCTCCGACCGTGGACGGGACAGGCAACAACCACTCGACGACCCTCCTAAACCTAAACCCAACAAATAAAAAAAATAGGGCGCACAAATAATGTCCAGCATCCTTGCCACAAAGTTGTCGCTCATTCCAGCGCTCCTAAGAGGAACAGCGGCATCAACGACGACCTCGTCATCCGCGTTGTTGCCTACTGCCCACGTCCACGCCCACGCCCCCTCGACGACGCGCCACGTCTCTTCTTCGCCTTATGGCCGCACGCACGTCTGGAAGCGGCGTCCGAAGCGACTCCCGAACCCGGTCGTTCCTCAATTCCCGCAGCGCGTCATCCGCGCCGATGGGTCTTCATTCACTCACTGGACGACGTCGCCTCGCTCGCTGATCCGCCTCACGCGCGACGTCACGAATCACCCGATGTGGAACGTCTCCGCGCTCACGGGAGAGGGCGCGGCGGAGGAGAGCGAGGTCACGGGTCGTCTGGGCAGGTTCAATAGGAAATTTGTCGAGGGGGTAGACTGGATGAGCGAGGCGGAGGGCATTTCATCTCCTCCGACGGCCTCGAACACGGCATCTAAAGGAAAAGACGGGCGACGCGAGCAATGAGTAGGAGGCAGAGGATGCGATGGTGTTCGTGTTTGGAGGGACTAAATATTAATATCCCTAATCTATTACTGCTGTCTACCACAGTCAATCAGCAACTTAAGCCTTTTGCCTTCCCTCCTCCACTTTCTCCTCCGCAGCCTTCTCTGCAGGTTTCCCTGCTTCCGCAGCTGCACTCTTCACAGGTTGCAGTGCCTCCTCGGCCTTCTCAACAGCTTTACTCGCAGTCGTCGCACGTCCGAGCGCCTCATGCACTTTCAACCCCGTCAGTTCCTGGACTTTACGCACAGCGCCACCCAAGCCATCCTGGACCTTATCCCGTCCGCTAATACCCGCCACACGAATGCGCTCCCACGTCATGTGGGTGTGGGCAATCGCGACCGCGTGCTTTTGCGCCAGTGTGGGGAAATGCTCTTCCTCGAGCGAGCCGGCGTACGCCCCGACATTCTCCGTCGTCTTGGGGAGGAAGTATTTGCAAGAGAGGAGGAAGAACGTCGACGGGAGCAAGACGCGCGTAAAGATAGAGCGGTTCCGCGCGAGGATGGAACCGCTTAGCGATGCCACACCGACGTAGAGCAGTGCTGGCGTGAGCGGTTCGTCGGGTGCGACGAGGGACTTGACACGGTCTACAAAACAAAAGAAGCAGTAGCGTGTAAACAAAACTCTCCCACAAACGAGGGAAAATAACGCACGCTCGACCGCATGTTCAATGTCAATCCACTGAGAGACCACGCCATGCACCCGCGCATGGATATCCCTCGCGACGCCCGTGACGGCCCTGCGCGCCACGCCGATCTGGGTCTCTAGCACGGACGGACAGTCCACGACGACGATCTCGCGTTCCGGTTCTGCATAGATGGAAAGCTGCGGTGGGGTGGGCCAGCACAAATCCCAATATCAGCTCGACTTTTGTCAATCAGGGCATATAAGAGGGCACTTTTGGCGGACTTTTCGTTGTGATTGTGTTGGTGGTGGCTCGGCGATGACGCCTGCCACGGCAGCAGAAGCTACGATGCCCGCACGAGGCTCAAGACCCCTGTTGTCAGAAAAGGTTTCATATACGACATGGTTGAAAAGGCACACCAAGGCTCGAGTCCAAATCATGGTAGGCACTACAGGAAGCAAAGTCCGTCCGTCGCAGAGCTGGGGACATGTGACCCATGAACACGTGGCACTATGTCACGTCACCCGAATCACGTTCGCGCAGCGCAGGTTCGTGCGCACGCTGGCAGTTGAAACACTCTCACGTTTGACGTTTGACGCTATCACGACGGCAAGGGCACGAGGCAGCGCACGTTGATGCCTTTACTCAATGCCACCTACAATAGCCTTACTCATGCTCATGCCTTGCCTTCTACCGCTCGCCAAAAACCAAAGTTCTGTCACAGACAAAGATAAGGATTATCTCGTAAACAACGGCAACAATGGATGGAAGCGAATCGCAGAACCGTATTTGCAAAAGATAGCTGGCTGAATGGAATTAAAATTTTAAAGTTGAAATCCGAGGATACCGGAAGGAAGATACGATGGCAGAGATAAGCATTTGGCCACGGCCACGGTCGTCGGTAACAGTCAATACTGAGGTACACGAGTTTGCAAGTCCGTTTCGCGAAATGCGAATATACGGATGTTGCCAGCAGCGATTGGTTCACGAGGCCTCTGACATAAAAAACCCGATACGATGCAACCCTAGCCCGAGTCTGGGACAGAGGCCGAGGGTCGACGATTGGTCGCCTTGTGGAGTGTGGCGAGAGAAACAAGTCATAGAATGAAAGGCGAAAGGTACGAACTTCTCGAGTGGACCAATCAACAACGTTCATCCTTGCTTGGTTAAATGACTGTTTAAAGATGGGAGATAGAATGCAGCCCTTGCGGAATTGGGCAATGGTCAGTTTTCTTCGAGGAGCACCGATATGGCTACTCGCTGGTCTTCCTGAAACGTTGAGATCGATCTCCGGGCTGGAGAGAGAACAAAGAGCGGGGGAAGATCGTCTATGAAAAACATGCTGAAGGCGACCAGCACTCGAGGTCATACAACGAATCTTTCAGCGTGACTCCGCTCCACTCCGTGCCTATTACCTACCAGGCCCTGGGGCTGCATACCTTCAAAATCAGCAGACATTCCCTGTGATCGTACGTGCTCGCAGTCGAGACCGCAAGATCGACAGAGCCAAATATGTCCCATGCTTGGACATTGGTGCCACCCTCCATTACGGGCCTAGGCTCTGCAATCGGATTTCCTGAGACAAAGGAACCTGAGATGAAAGAGGACACTTTTTCGGGACAAAAGGTGTTCACCCTTCAGAAAGCAAGAAGACGCCACAGCTGAGAAAGCTATACAGACTAACTGGGGTTGGACGGTCATTAGGGTAGATGAACCCTGTCGGATGTCCCTCCCATCTTGCCGAGACGTAAATGCGACGCGACTCATTTCATAGGCGAGTGGATACTGTATTACGATTCCGCTGTTGGCCTTTGTGTCGGGTATGGAGACCAAATGACAGGTACCGTGGTGTATCACTGGGACTTATCTGAACGAAAGTTCGCGGACTGATTGGGTTGAACCTAACTATGCTTCGGAACGCCCAGCTGTCTTCAAGCTTCCATTCGATTTGACCCTTTGCTTATCGCTCTGTCCACGTTAACCGGCACCGGGGGTTTTGTCTCGTCAAGGCGTCTAACAACTACACGGCATTGTCTAAGATGGTCGCGCCCCTGCTCGAAATGTGATAAGTGAATAATCTCGTCGATGGAGTGGGAAGCAGGTTGAAATGGAGAGAAAAAAAAACTGACCGTTTCCACGACGAGCGGTGCGCTCGAGTCTGGATACAGAATAGGAAGTGAAGGTGCTTCATTGCATGTGAAATTTTTCGGCCGTTGGTGGGGGTTTACCCCACGAGGCTTCCATCACGCGGGAAAGGTCCTGGGATCATAAGCAACGATGCAGAGCCTGACTGACCTATGTTATTCATTGTACCTTCGGTTACACGTTCTCAGAATCTGCTTTTGCACAAACGCCGTCACCACCGCAGAAAAAGGAATGCCAATGAACGCGAACGGATGGGCTGGGAACGACGTGACGAGGTATGAGAGCGATCTGGCTTGGAGAAGGCATGGCATGAGAATATCTGGAATAGCGTCTGACATTTGGCAGGTTTGTCAATAGGAGAGTGGTGCACAAGCCATGTTGCGAAGGGGCGGCATAGGATGAACACCAAAGACCAAGCGGAAGCCTCACGGATAACGCGCTTTGGCGGGGCTGAGCATGAGTGGTAGCAAGGCAGAGAGTACCTGATTTGACCTGCCCCCACAGCACGTGGGCCCGGGACGCTTATCGAGCCGAGAGCTAATCACACTTCACCCACTCGTTTGTGTGCACTGCCAGTCGTCACCGATACTCACACTAGCCAGGGACAGGGAGCTGCGCAACCCTCACCTTGGTCTCAGAGGATACCCTGACCTCGCACCCTTCGACAACCATGCTATTATCCTTCTCCTTCGCTAGTCTTTTCTATTTTGCCCTTGTGGAAAACGTATCGGCCTCATCGAAGCGCTTGGACTTGGTCCAAAATCAATGCCAAATTGCGCTCGACAATTACCACTTCGATCTCTGCCCTCTTTTTAACGAACAGCGTAACCCGGGTCAAGTAGACCTCGTCCTCCGTCGTGAAACACCACCGACAATTACCACGATCGTGTACAACATAAGTCTCAATGGCCCGCTCCCAAATTCGGATGTAATTCCTCATGACGAACAGGTTAGTCTGACTTCTGCGAATCAGGGTTTTTGACCTATTTAGACTCTTTGTTTAGTGCATTAGCGGGACCTGGGCTTGCGTGACAAGTAAGCCGCCGTCTACCTTCTTCAGCCGGCCCCCAATTAATGGGCTTATCTAGTGCGCGAGCACCACCCGGGGCACGATCTCGGGAACGCCGATTATAGAACACAAGCCATCCCCATCGTCATAGAAGCTCCACAGAATGAACCCGGGAAAGATTCTTCTACGGGTGTTAGAGAGGAATTTGGCATCTACGTCGAGCTGAGGGACTCGGTCGAGGATAAATCTCGTATGTCATTTCCCCGCACCGGCACGTTTACATTGCCGACCATGACGTATCTCTCAGCCTCGCTCTCGATTCATATGCGCGGCGGCGATTATTACGGCTATGTTCCACAGAGAATTCAAATCGATTTTGAATGTGTAGAGTCAGAAGACAACGTACGTTTCCTTGATTCCGAGCGTACAGGTCCCCACTGACTTGCGACCTCAGAAACCGAAACTCTCCGAGGTCTGGAATGGCACGCATATTTTCACCTGGACCACGAAACACGCGTGTGCGCAATTATCATATCACACATCCTCGGAAGACGACGGAGAAACCGATGGACCTGCTGAAGATGAACCGTCAAATGACTCACCAGAAGAGCCACCTCCCAACCAGGATTTGTTATTCCCGCCAGTTACCCCAGATAAAACCGGCCCCTCCATAGCAACGGTACTCGTGTGCTCGGGGTGCGCGTATTTCTCAACATTTCCTTGTTGCCATGATGCTGACACTCGGCGAAGGGCGGTGGTATTGGGATTAGGTTACCTCGCGATTCGTCCGCCTGCGTCGCTTCGGAAACACATACGGGCGATTCGCCGGGCACGATTCCTGCGAGGTATAGGAGAGACAAAGCTTGTCCACTGGGCAGAAGAGGAATTTGAAATGCTGCGCGATGATGAATTCGAGGCGGATGAGATGGTCAACTCGCGCCCTCTTCCCGACGAAGAGGTTCCGCTGCGCACGAGCCGGACACAACCCACCTATATCAATTATGGAACGTCTCACTGAGCAGGGAGCGATCATAGCCATACACGAGGATCCTAGAAGGACATTTCTCCATGCAGACGAAACGCCGCGGATGATATTTTAACAGGATCGAGACTGGTCCAGAAGACTGCGTCTCCTTGTAGAACGATAATGTACAATTCTAACCCCATGCTGCAGTCGTACTAATGACAAGAAGGGTTTCGTGAACCACAGTTGACTTGAGAAGCATATGAAAAGGGATTTACCTATAATTTACTATGAGATGCCCATCCGTTGCGAATGACTGTCTGGGTGTTGGTCTCTGCACGACGGGATGAATGAGTGATGGTGCTCACACGATAGAGATTCGCGATCGTATCGTCGGGTGCCGGGGAAAAAGCGAGATTGATATACGTGAACTGTGTGAGACAGATATGAAGCGTACATAGAGTTTCCATACAGACGGGCGGAGGAGGGGGGTGCTCACCAATGGCTCTCCCGCTTTCCACCCGAGCTCCTTGCGCAAGAACTGGATCACAGCCTGAAAGCGGTTCGAGACCGTCACTCTGAAGAAGTTCTGTTTCATTATCGGCGCGTTTCCGACCGCTTTGAAGCGCACGACCACTGCAGGTGGTGGACCGAACGAACGAACGACCCAGCATCGACGAGTCGAGTCAGTTTAAGACGATTCTTCGGGACGACGCAAAGACGGGGGAGGAAGGATATTTGGACGAACGAACCTTTGGCGGGGTCCTTCTTCTTGTAAGACTCTAAAGCAGCGAGACCCTCAGCGAGGTTGGCATCAGCTGCAGGATCTGGCGCATTCAGCGGGGGAGATAAGTGCGGGATGGCGTCGGGTGTCAGTGCCATGCTGACGTTCCGTTCAGCGCTGCTAGGCTATTCCATCGCTACTCGTAGTAACCATTCCGTTAACTCCGGCAACTGCCGCCACCAACTCAGGACAACTCGACAAGCGGTTCAAAGTAATTAAACCGGGCTTGCTGGGGACGTTCATATACGTTCATAGGCTGTAGGCCGACCACTAACAGCACACACACTGTTTTGCATATGTCGGACTAGGAATGGCAAGACAATTACGTTCCTACATCCTAATGCGACACTTTCTCTCCATCTGCCCCTGGAAGCGTATACATCGTCTAGCAGTCTTTCCCTCATAGCACAGCAAATCGCCACGCCCTGCGGTGTGGTCATGCTGTCTAATCGCTCGCGCTATATGCTATTACTTGGTCTCTAAGCCGCTAATCTTATGCAAGTACCTCGCTCGGGTAATAGTGGAATGCTTGCAACACTGGCAAGTTCTGGGCACCCTTAACCTTCTCCTTGAACTCCCACGATGTTGAACTGTAAATGCCTCCATTTCTTTGCCGCTCTCTCGCTTCGATAGAGGTCAGTTTTAAGTGCACTTGACATCGAGTATGATGCAGTCACAGGGACTATCGCTTCCCTCGAGCATTTCCAGAACATGGTGCCCATTCCTACTGTGTTGTTCCTACGGTATACACCTCATTCTATACAACACCAAACCCATTTAGCGGCAGTCTGCATTCGTTCTTACTTCACTTCTTTCAAGTTCTGATTGTCTCGTCATGCCAAGTTCGCGTTCACGATGTTCACGAATTCTGGCTTCAGAGAAGCGCCGCCAACCAAGAAGCCATCAACGTCCGGTTGAACGCCTGCGCGGCAATTCAATTATTGAAGGAAACATGGTGCTGAAAGCGAACTTACCGAGTTCTTTGCAGTTGGCAGCGGTAACACTGCCACCATAGATGATGCGGGTGTTCTCCGCTACTGCGGGAGACACAGCCGAGGAAAGATACCTTCGCGTGTCAGCGTGCACCTCCTGAGCTTGTGCAGAGGTAGCGACCCTCCCAGTTCCGATTGCCCAAACAGGTTCGTAGGCGATGACGATGCGGCTGTGTTCAGAAGATTTGAGTTAACCTCTTCAAAGGCATCTAGACAACGAACCTCCAGTCTTCGGGCGAGAGCAGTGCCACTACGGCCTGGAGCTGTTCTTCGACGACTTGTTGCGTACGTCCGGCTTCTCTCTCCGCAAGCGTTTCGCCTACGCAGAGTATGACGCGAAGCCCGGCATCGAGAGCTACCCGAGTTTTCCCTGCAACGATTGCGGACGTTTCTCCGAAGAGAGTGCGACGCTCGGAATGACCTATCCGGTGAGTTCGGAGAATCAGAGACCTGACGCTAGGATCTGGAGCAGGCGCGGCACACCAAGGATGACGTAGGGGATCCCTGCATCTATGAGCTGGGAGGGACTAGCGTGATAAACGTCAGGGTAGGCCTAGATTGAGGAAATCGGAAGATCGGGAGAATCCCCACCTGGTCTCGCCCGTGAAGGCACCGGAAGTCTTAGAGTAGCAATTCTGTGCCGCGACCTTGACGTCTTTTCGCAAAAGGTCTAAGATTGGGATCAAATACAGAGCCGGGGGTGCGATGATGACCTCTGTAATGTAATAGAATCATCCGGTTGTCGTCAGGTCGAGACGTGGCGTTGGGGGTCGAAGTCCTGGCTCACCGGTGTTGGGATCCAGAGTGGCATCATTGAGAATCCTGACCAGCGCCCGCTTTGCTTCGCGGGTCGCGGGATTCATCTTGAAGTTGCCTCCGACGAAAAACTGGCGAGTCATGGTAGTTGGTGGTTACAGTCTGGGTTGAAGATTGCGAAGAAAAAAGGCGCGGGACTGGCTTGTGAAAAAGTTACAAGGTCGTCGCAGTTATCGGCTCGGCGTGTTCTTCGGATAGATCGGACATCGCATCATCTTTACCCCCACATACACATACCCCATATTAATCGTCACGTGGAAGGTGCGTATCACGTGGTACAACCCCGACACGTATCGATCGGGTGAGACGAGCAGAACACCATAACATCACAGATGATGGGGCACAAGGATGAATACAAACACTCCAAAGAGGCGTTTGTTTCGGACACGACTGGCTCTTCAGTCTACCACGTTAACATGATATCTTTAGTTGCTCTCGTATGTCCGCATTTATCTTTTCACGCTTAAATTTGCTTACCACTTCACTCCCTCGAGGCCTCTATCGCGCTACACTCAGCCATCCGCTCACGGTTTCCCCCACACAATTCATTTCTCTTCCTTTCTGAATGGTTGCTCCTTGTTATACCCCTTCTCCTTTCAATGACTCTTTTCGCGGATCGTCCAGGCACACTATCCACCACCTTGCTGCTCGCCACCGCGTTCATCTGCCTTCTGTTCCCACCACACCAATCTGGGACGCCTCTCCCTTCTGGATGCGTTCCGTCTGCACGTATGTCTCCCGCATCGCATAATACTCAGGGTTCCCACAACGACCAGCCTACCCGGCTGAACACGGCGTCAAGTTGGATGCCCGAGATGACACGACTGTCCGCGTTGACTACGTACCGTGCGCAGTTAATGCTCTTGACCGTGCTCGCCATCCTCGCTGTCGATTTCCCCGTGTTTCCTCGTGCTCTAGCAAAATGCGAGACCTATGGAGTCTCATTCGTGCGTCCAGTTTTTCTTCTCGTTCATACTTGCAGTTTTTTGTGATGCTTAGCGGAGTCAGTAGATGGACATGGGCGTTGGTGCATTTGTATTTTCGCAGGGTATTGTCTCTGCAACCCCAATCATCCGGTCAATCAGCTATCCAGCGTATTTGAGACCCTCGCTTATATATGAAATCATGCTCGTCCTTGATGAGACCAAGGTTGTAGTGGTCCTTGGCTTGGCTCGTGTCGTGCTCGTGAAGAGTACGCAATATCCAGTGAGTTGTATAGGTCTGATTCCTTCTCGATTCCGAGGCGCTGCTGACGATGGAACGAAGGAGCATGTTACTGAATACGGCGTGCACTGGAACTTTTTCCTAACACTAGCACTGATACCAGTGTTACGAGTCATCTTTCTCCCATTCATGAAAAGTACGCCGATATCGCTACTTGGACTTCTTGTGGCCTTAGGTTTGTCCCAATGATATACCTGACACCCCTGTATCCTTGCTCACCCGGGTATAGTACACCAAACCAGCCTTTCTGCTGGCTTGTCGTCCTACGTTCTCAACGCACCACGACAAACCATAATCAGCGCCAACAAGGAAGGTATTGTCTCGCTCACAGGTAAGTATCACTTTATTCCTTGGGTTTGACCATAGTCACACTTATTCCCTGGATGAGGATATCTTGCGATACACCTACTCGGCCTGTCGATGGGAACTCTTGTTATACCGAACTCACCTTCTTACTTTCGCCGGCTGCAGGCTGCCGTGAGGGGACGCCGCAGCAACGACATAGATGCAAGTACCGACTACGCCACGAGCACTTCCCAACATCGAGTCTCCATGCCCGCATGCCGTGAGAATGACAAGGCCGCAACAGAGCTCTTCTCATATGCCGTCATCTACTGGACGCTTTTCGGCGTGAGCAGGTATTTTCACGTCGGCGGACCTGACGTTTCGCGCCGCCTGGTGCGTTCATAATCTTCAATAATGAGCGCTGGGCGTCGATTGACGAATTGGGACAGGTTAACCTCCCATATATCGCATGGGTTGCGGCATACAACACGACCTTCTTACTGTGCTATATCCTTTTAGACCTTGCATTTTTCCCAACACCACTTTCTAAGAGTACCTACTCTCCTGTCTCCGGCCTCAAAGTCGTCCGTCGTCCCAACAACATCGATAACAATGGCACGGATTCAACGTCCACTACAGATTCTCCTTCCCCATCCGCTCCACTCCATCATACTCATGCGGCTGGGCTATCACCGAAGATGACGACAGCAGTGATGGCTGGGCCGAGCCCTATGCCAGCGCCCCCCTTGCTCGAAGCGATCAATCGGAATTCACTGGTAGTTTTCCTCCTGGTGCGTATCCTGCTCTCCCGCTTTGACTAGGGGTATTGCTAATGTATGTATATCGGCCGTTGGTGGGCGTGGGGGCAACAACACAGGCAAACGTAGCGACTGGCTTGGTGAACCTGTCAATGCGGACGATGTATGCCTCGGACAGACGGGCGATGTGTGTGTTAATCACTTACGCGTTAGGCATAAGTGCGTTCGCGTGGGCTGTACGAGGTCGACGGGTTTTGAAGTTGTAAAAATCAATGAGTGGCAAAGATGGTCTGCAGGGATGCTCCGAGCCCCGAACAAGATGAAACTCGGCGCTGCAAGTTACAAGCGATTATTCAAACATTGTGTCTAACTCGTACACTCCGCGCCGCGGTTCACTACGTAAAGCCATATGCGGAACACGCAGCCAATGCCAAGAGAAGAGAGTAAATGGTGTATTCTGGCGATACCGTTCACTCTTCCCGGTAGAGCATTATATACGCGTATGATTATTGGCGACAAGTAATTACTCGGAATCGACTTCGGCATCTAGATACTCTAGCTTTCGTTAATATGACTCAATTATCCAGGTTTCGTTAGGTTGTGTGCCGACGCGTAATGTTGCGAGGGTATCCTCCGAAGGAAACTGACGGGCCCTTGGAAGGCGTCACGTCTGAGTCTAGCACCTAGAAAATGTTACATACAGTATATTGATGCAGTAGAAACGAGCAGTCATTGGAACACTCCTGGCGGGACCGGATTCACTCTGACTACGATGATGATGCCATAACGTACGGGTTCCTAACTCGTACATTGTAAACAACCGACAACCGATATCAGACCAAGGAGATCGAAACAAGTTGGGTTCAGGTATGTGTTTGCATACATCGAGAATGTGAATAATGGTGACGAGACCAAAACGTTGACCCTTTTAATTTGCCTGTGCTTCTCCCAACTTAGGACAGTTCAGCAACATCTTCCAGATACTGCACTCATGAGAGTCATTCTACCTCGAGCTGTTAGGAACTCAGGACCCCTGGGGGCAAGAACAGATGGGATTGCTGGTACAGTTCCTCTCCACCAGGCATACATATTGCTCCATACTCGGCATTCTCCTCGTTCCTTTCCTTCGCGACTCACATCACCGTTGCTCATAACGCTACGACAGCGCGCATTGCGTTGGTCAGCATTGGTCAATGTTGCATGGGTTCCATCAAATGTTGTCGGACGCGTTCCCGATCTCCTAGACGATTTGGACGCCAACGTTACCGAGACTTACAGTCTTGTGGCCTTCGCACGCGACCATGCGCGGTTGCAGGTCCCTTCAGTGTCGATGGATACTTTGGAAGATGCATGTGCCCAACTAAATGATTTCTTAGAACGTCCTACTGCCAGTGACGCAGGAAGCACGGTCGATCCGGATGCTCTATACCTATATGTCTGTACTCATGGTGCCCGAGACTGCCGTTGTGGGGAATGGGGAAGTAAAGTCGCGGATGCCCTGAGAGAGGAAATATCCAAAAGAAAACGATCTGGACCGACAGGCAAATACTCGCGTATTGTAGTGGGGGAGATTGGACACGTCGGCGGCCATGAGTGAGCCCGCTGTTTCCCCAACGTGTTTTGCTGCTTAACCGGCAAATTATTCCTTCACAGGCATGCCGCAAACGTGCTCGTTTTCCCCCATGGTGAATGGTGCGCCACCGTTCTCTTTCTCGTTATCATGTTGCGCCCTGTCAAATGTTGGAATTAATCGTAATTCGCCGCGCCTTCTACTGTAGGTTAGGTCGATTGCGGCCAAAGGACGTACCTGAAGTCCTGGATATCATTACGGAACAACCCTTATGCACGGACGTAGCCTGCGCCTCACTTACTGCCCATTGGAGAGGTCGGATGGGGCTCCCAAAAGAGGAACAGCTGGAGCGATATCGGCTTGCAACGCGATAGGTCCGTTTGAATGCCCTGACCGAGCACTTTCACAAAGATATCGCTAAGCTTAGCTAGTCCGTAGAACTAGTAGAAAGTTGCCTATCATGTCAGCCCGAGACACATGCCCCTTGCGCTCTGTGCTGCAGATTGATTACAGGACCAACAGGATATTAAATTTCGCCCCTGTGCTGTCGCCAAAACGGGCAGTTACGTGAACGTCCAGAAAAGGTCATCCCGCGAGGTCGTAACCTGGCCTTTTGTCTTTCGACATGGACTCCATGATCGTTTATATCATCTTGCGGAAGATATCCGAATGGTCGCTTACTAGTTTCTACTCCGGCGTCCACATAGACGGTGCAGAAAACGTGCCTCAGGATGGGCCGCTCCTCATGTGAGTATGCTCGCTTCCGAGTCGTCTAAATCTGGTAATACCCCCATCCCCCAAGATGCGCCAATCATCACAATGAACTTATGGATATCGCTACCCTTAGTAAGGACTTTAAGTATTAGCATGCAGGCACTGGTGATTGACATGGATGGGCACCAGCGGCGACGGTTCCTCACAGGCGGCAGATAAGTTTCTGGGCCAAAGCAAGTTCCTTCAAGAACCCCATCCTACGATTCATCCTCGTCTCTTCCGGTGCCATCCCAGTAAATAGAAATCCAAACAACCTGCGCGACGCGTCTGTCACGGGAACAGGCGTCCCCCGTAGCTCTGGGAATGAATCTCTCTTCCTCGCGACCTCGCGCGCACTCGCCGGCTTGCGTCCTCGCGGTGGTCTACTGAACCGCCTCGTCGGGATGTTTCCCGACCGTGTCGTTGGGGTCTTCCCCGAGGGCACTAGTTACACAGAACCATGCATCGTCCAGGTGAAGGAGGGTGCCGCGTGGGTTGCTCTCGAGTACAGCCGGTGGTTACGAGACAGTGGAGACCGGGATGGCCTTCCCATCAAAATAATACCAGTTGGGATAGCTTACACCGACAAAACGCAGTACATGAGCCGGGTGAGCGTCGATCAAACCGTTTCTTCGGCTGACGGTAACTAACCGAGGCTTTGGCAGGTCTATGTGCAGTAGGTTTTCGTGTAAGCGAAACGTTTCTTCGGCTAATTCGGGGAAAAGCTATGGCGAACCCCTCGCTTTGGCTGATCTTGAAGACGAATACCACTCTGCGATAGAATCTGGCGACAACCAGAGAGTGCGAGCCGTTGTGGCAGAGCTCACTACGAGGATCCGAAATGAAGTGGCAACACTATCGGTGAACGCTCCGAACTGGTATGCCGTGGTTCTGAGCGGATCCTCAGATCCTAATGCATAATTTCAGGGACGTCCTGCGTTCGGCAGAGATCGCCAGACGTATATTGTGGACCGGCAGGGATGTCCCTCTGAAGGATTTCGCTGCGATTACTAGCGCGTACGCGGATCATGCTTATCCCTGTGGAGTATAGTCTCAGACCTTTCTCTTCGCAGTCTCATATCATTGTTCTCGCCGACCACAAAAGTTGACCCGGAACTGCACAACCGTACAATTTCTTCGCTTCTGGCCTATTCTGGCCTTCTCCACTACACCAACCTCAGTCACGAGAGCCTCTCAGCGGTCATTCCCAAATCCCGCGCGCACGCGATGGGCACGTCGCTGTCCCATCTGCTCAGGACGGTCCTCCATCCGCAGTCCATTCTGTTCCTTCCCGCGTTGGTCGTACACATACCCGCGTATCTATCCGCGAAGCTCGCGGCGCGCTTTCTCGCGACTCCTGAACTCCCAGAGACAATCGCGCTGTCAAAGGTCGTCGGTGGCGGCCTCGGAGCTGGCGTTGGGTATGCCTGTACTACAGCTGCACTCGTTCGCACTTTCCTCTGGTTAGGTATGCCCCCATCATATCTAAAGGCCGATCTGGCCTTCTTCTCGTGAGTGAACAGAAAGTAAAACTGGCGTATAGACTTTTCTTGGGCACGCGCGCCTTGGGGTCGCGTTCGTGGTTCCATCCGCACAGCGGTGCTCGCGTACGTTGCTAGTAAGGTACTAGCCACATGGCACCGTGCTCTGATCCGAGGTGAGTCTTCCTATTGGTCAAATAATATGGACTCTAATTATGACATCCACCACCCGTCGACAGTGAATCGAGAACGGTGCGTTGGAGACTCTTTCAGCGCCATGCTTCAGGCTTTAATTAATCCCGCCTTACTATTACAGAGCCTCGCGCCTTCTCGCAGCCATGAAGGTTACACTCGGACTTATGGGAAGTTCGATCTTTGGAGATGATCTTAAGCCTTACCTTCGCCCGCCCGCACCACCTCCCAGTCCATTTGTGAGGTATCCGTCGCCCCCTTCTGAAGACAAAACTCGTGTGTCGCCCGCACGACCCGTAGCTGCCCGCAAACTCATACGCCCACTGCTTTCTGCTCGCTTGGAAGCTGAACGCGCACTCGTAGAAAACCTGCGCACCGCTGACTTACCACAGGGATATCCGTGGGTTGAGATACGGGATCGTTTAGAGGATCTGGCATTGCGGGGGTTCCCATAAGACCCATTTAACCTCACTCGCACAGCTGGCGCATGAAGATGCCTCTTTGTACCCTGTCTTCCAATATTTTTCGTTGTTGTACAATTGATGGTACATTGTGTATACATACCCCAGGATTACAACAAACAACAAGAAATACGAGTCGCGTTGGACAAGGTCCCGGATATCAAGGAGGTAAGGAAAAGTGTCTGGTAAACATATCTACAATATGCTAGATGCCGTGGCAAGTATCAGTGGTATGCGCGATAGTTAGAGTTTTGCGGCTGCGAGGTAGAAGCGTTAGGGAAGTATGGTGGTTGTGAGTTATTAGGCGGGCGTGAAGCTGCATTAACTGCTGGAGGAGGGCCCAAAATTACAGGACTCGGAATTGGTCGAATGTTAGGAAACTGCATGTTATGACCGGGAGTAACTGACCGTGACCGCGTGGCAGGGACCGGAAAGACTGCCGGCGGCGGCGGCACGGAAGCATAAGGAAATCCCCAATCGTTGGGGGTAAGAAGCGGATGCGCTGGTGCCGGGAAGTTATCACGGTTGGGGGTAAGCGACGATTGCGATTGCGAACGAAGGTGGAATGCGTGACGGGAGTACGAGCGATCGTCCGACTGGGGGTTCGGGGAACCACGGTAGTCTGGCGATATGGAAATTTGTGGACGCTGCGGTTGCGGAGTCGCAATTGGTCCCAAACGACCCTTTGCAGGGAGAATGAGCGTAGGACGCGAGAAAGATAGAAAGAAAAAAAAAGAGCACGCACAACGCCGAGGAGCTGGCCGTCGGGTCTCGGGAGGAGATCGCTGGGCGGGAGTCCGCTGTCCGCTGGTGCAGATCCTAGCGGGCGCAGCGTCGAGAACACGTCACCTTGATGGTTCGTTGATTCCGCCGTGCCCCATGAGGAAACGCTAGCGCTATCGCGAGCAGTCTGCGGCAAGGCCGCAGATGAGATCCGGGCTGTCTGTGAATTACCAACGTCTTGCCCTGGCGCGGAGAGGCCGAGGCTATTCAACGAGGCGTTCAAGATATCCGGTGTAACCCACGACGAATGGACGGGACCATTTGGCGTGGAAGATGGGCGGGGTATAAAATCCTCCCTGCGTGGCGGGTCGTCGTACTGTGCTTCGCGGTATAAAGATCTTGTACCGGAGATGGTCGCGGCGACAGCGATCGGGGGAGCCGGTCCGTGGCTGGTTGGAGGACGGGAGCTTGACGATGGGGCTCCCCCTGCGCGAGAAGTACTCGGATAGTTGGGGCCAGAGGTCGAGGTGACGGGAGGTGCCACTGAGGAGTAAAGTGCCTGACCAGGACGGAGAGCCGTCTGGTGGATACCGAGAGCGTTATCCATGTGAGGCGGTTCGCTGGCGTAAACCGGAGGGTCGGCATCGTCATGCCATGTATCACGCCTGCGATCTCGTCTTCTTCTGTGTCTTTCGCTCTCTCCGTCCCTCCGACGGCTTCTTCTTTCTGTACTGTTATCCCTGTGTCTCGATCTGCTTCGCGCTCGTTCTCGTTCTCGTTCCCGCTCCCGTTCTCGTTCGGGAGGTGCATCCCGAGAAGCCATCTCACGGACGGCATGGGGGACTACGCGGTCATCGTGGCTGGCACCCTCGTAAAAAACAGTACCCACGCCAGTCTTTCGAGCCAACAGTGTTAGTGTGATTGTAAACATGGTTTGACTAGGTGACATACCTGGCGTGCGTACAGTTGTGGAGGTTCAGACTGTGAAGTCCACACTGGCACTGGCCTCGGTGGCAAGGGAAGAGGGTTACCTTGGCTGTTGACATTGCGGCCACCGTTCGCCCGGTCCTCAGAGGTTGAACCATTGACAGGAGGATGGTTCTCCCGGGCAAGATCACGGACGCCAGGAAAATTGTGCCTGTACAATTCAAGCTGAGCCTCCAGCTCCCTAATCTGCGACGTGGTTGAGATATGAGATGTACAGCATCCAATTATATGCGTAATTCCTGCTCACCTTCCTGCGGGATAATGAGTCGAAAGATCGTTACCGATCAGGAGGCGAAAGCACTTACCGAGTAAGGCCCTGCTCTACGAGGCTGTCTTTCCTACTACCGTCGTCCCTCGCCGCCTCGTCCCGGTGTAATCGAGAGGATAGCAACGCGGCCCTGCTTTCCTGGTCGTGATATCGTTCTTGCAGCGACTTGTACTTGATCAGAGCCGAGAAAACAGCGTCCACTTCCGGAAACTACAATAGTAATTTTTTAAAAAAAGACGTCAATCAAATTCTAACAAAGTCCGATCGTACCAATTCCTTATGATCGTCGGCCTCGAGCCATCGTTGCACTTCTTCAATAAGCTCTTCGGTGGTCCGTGTGTCTACGTCGGAGCGTGCGCATCTGGCAAGGCGTCGTACTAAACTCCAAGCGTCTTGCATGACCGCTTCGCGGCCTCTGGGGACGTGCCTATCGACGTGCAGCTTCTTGACGTGGTCCATTCTGAAAGTTTTCCGGCATAGCGGACAGGTTGTTGGGTGATTGAGATGAGCGAGACATCTGGGTGGCGTTGACCACTGTCAGCCGTAGACGGCGACCTAGGAACGTTTCGGCACCTACTCTAAGCAAAAAATGTGGCCGCAGCCAATCGCATGCGGCGTCTTGGGAGGTGACGAAAGGTCGTATGGATCAAGACATACGTCACAGGTCGAGTCGGGATGAACCTGCAACATTCTATCCTGATCACAGATGACGAAAGAGCGCACTTAAGGTGTCGCCAAAGTGGAGAAGGGTAACCGTTGTGGTAGACGGATAAGACACATAGCTGTATTTGGTGGTGGCGATACAAGGACACCCCGCCACGAGGCCTCAATCTATCAGATCTATTTAGCTTGCACCGCCCCCCGGTCTACACATAGAAAGTCTATTGACGAGGCTTAACGACACAACCGGAATATGCGTAGCTCCGAATCTAGCTTTCGCAATGGAAAACGCCCAGGGGCAACACACGCATGCTATATTACATGTATAGGAATTCACACAGCAAATACCACCGGGCTGTTGGGAGGAGTAAGGGGAGACTTGACCTTCGTTTTCGAACGCGATCTCGAAGCCTTCGATGGCCGTGAACGCGAACGCGGCTTAAGGACGGGAATACTAGGCGCAAATGAGTTAAAACCCACGAGCATATCGCGTGCGTGTGTAGATTGGTAGGTACCAACCTTGTCATAAATGAATCTAAATTTCCGTCTTTCCCAAGGCCCGTGCTAAGACCCTCGCTGCCACCTGTGGCGCCGGCGAAGGTCATCGGAAAGAGTGGACCTCCTGGGCGCCAGGTGAACCCCTCATAGCCCGGGGCACCGGACAATATGTGTGAAACCTGTACAATATTCTGGTGTTGCTTGGGCCGCACAGGCGACGCAACGGCATGTGGCATTGCACTATGAGGGACAGAAGAGGGGAGGGAGGGGTCAGCTGCAAGCCGGGCACAGGTCGAGATACTAAGTCCGTGGCAATTCTCGACTTGATCCCACGTCATGCGCCAATGAGGGCCATCATCCATAAATTGGCCGTCCTCACTCTCCCACTGACCTGCCATACTTGATGGAGGTTCTTGGAGCGTCACTCGATCCGACGTTTTGGCGGTGATCGCACCCACCGGTGAGCCCGCACGAACAGTGACCTCACCAGGGAGGTGTTCATGAGCCTGGGAGACTTGGCGTTCTGATTCGAAGGGGACGTCCTCGGTGTCCATCTCCGCGTCTCGCTCATGATCGCTTTCGCTAATGCTCTCCATCGTGGTTGATGGACACGAGCTAGATGGTGAAGATGGCGACCAACTGGAGGTACTTCCCGAGCAGGAGCTGGGCCGTGTGTCAGGTTTTATCGGTACATCTGTACTTTCAAAGGTGACCGGTAAGATTTCGAGCTGAAAGGCGTCCTCGTTCTCCGTCGATGGCACCTCAGGTAGGGTAGGAAGCTGAGAAAGAGGACCGCCTGCAAAGTTCGAAAAAAGCTCTGGAAGTTCCAAATCGGTGTCCGGCACGCCGACTGGGAGAGGGACCATGTCGAGGTCTGCGCCTCCTTCCATGGGTACGCCGAGTGCGGCAAGTAAAGTGACGCATATTTGCTCACTGTGAGCCATGACACAAGCACGAATCGCGCGTACCCACGCAGCGTCGTCTGCTTCGGTCCGCGGGACTGTCGACATCCACTCGAGCAGCATGTCGTAGGACCACGCCTGTGGGGGTGTACCGCGATAGCTTCGTTTCGTTGGGGGGTAGAAGTCAGGGTCGCTGGCCTTCCCTGACCGAGAGTCTTCGGAGCGGTTACGCTGCCTACGCAGATGGGCAGGAAAGGCCTGTTCTAGCAAGGCCATCAATCGATTCGTTGGAGTTGTGGAGATGAAGTCCGAAACCTCCGTGGGACGATCCAGGAAAGGGAGGAATTGGTCGTCGTGGAGTGGAAGAAAATTTGTGGTAACTAGAGGAGAATGGTCACCGTGGAGGGAGCTTCGAGGCGACGATGATGATTCGACGGCCTCGGAATTGACAAGATGGGGTGATTGCACTGATGACTGTGCAAGATCGCATAGTTGTTGAGGAGTAAGAGACGTGCGTTGTGCATATAATGATGTTGACGAGCGACGCTTTCGGCTCGCGTAGGAAGGAGGTGAGCTGGGTGCCCCAGGCGAAATTGGCTCATGGGCGAACGAGGAAGAGGCGAAAGATAAGCGTTTTGACTGGCTGGTACGAGGATGCAAAGATGGACTGGCTGGCGGCCAGCTGGTGCGATGTGACTCTGACGACCCGGGGGTGGAATCAGGTCGATGGGGGTCACGATGGTCATGAATCTCGTCTGGGGCGACGCGAACGATGGTCAGCCTGCTCCACAAGGCCCTCTCATCTGATAAGTTCTCGTGTAGGTGGATACCGAACGGGTCATTCGCGGAAACGGAACCCCTGCGATGCAATAAGTTTCTAGAGCGATAAAGCTGAGCGGATGAGTGATCCATTGAGGTATGTGGATGGATGGATGGCAATCGATGAGTGGATCGACTCTGCGGTGGCTCATTTGAGCAGCGGCTAACCACATCTGGTCATCCCGGTGCGACACAGGGGCTCTCTTCTCTCGTCTCAAATACACGACGAGTGGTCACAGGTACTCTTCGACAACCATTCCAATATCTACAAAACTTATTCTAATGACGACCACTCCATCTACCCCTCCATTTGGATTCACGCACATCCACTCAAGGCCCTGCATGCGATTTTTTTTTTTCTCTCTCCAACTCACCTCACCATTCTTCACGGATATCCCCCCTACTCGTTTCGCATGCCTACAGGCCCTAGCCCAGCCCCAGAATCGGCCGTTCCAGTACCTAGGCACAGCCCTCGGTGTTCCGAGAGAAACTTTTATCGCCTCCATCTTGCACTTCTTCACCCGGTCACCCATGGAAAGTTCTCCTGCTCGGTCTTCTCTCTATCAAAGCTCCCCCTCATTGTGTCTTTGTCCTTTCGCCCCAAAATACATCGTCTGCCTTTTTTAATATTCACGCGCGCGCAGGTTCCCGGGCGCAAAGTGTCGTACTACATTGTCCAAGCCCCGCATACCTTATACAATCTGGGGTCGCTCCGTCTTTCCGTCTTCTCTTTGGAAATTCATCCATTCACTATATCCCGCAATAATAGTATGGCACACGTTGACGACACGAGATCATACTTGTACTGAGGGCGTAATTTGGGAGCCAATCACGCGGCCTCTTCCCCTGGATAACGGGCCAGCCGGATAACGCGAGTTTAGCACACGTACATTTGATGCGGCGGTGATTTTTATTCTCAGCTCGGCCGGTTGTATGACCTGCCCCGTCTCATGCGTGCTTATCTTACTGTCAGATTCCCGCATCCCTTCCTGAGACTAGAAGTCATGGCAAATGCCACGAGCATCATGTAATTTGTGATGTAGAAGAGGGGTCCTTTCCTTATTGATACTCCTCCCTTCCGGGTGTGTTTACCGCCACAGTGCGAGGTAAAGAATGACCGTCTGGCCTCGTGCCACGGGAAGTGCCAACACGCATCCCTGACTTGCTTTGGGTTGTAGGATCTTACCCTTGCTTGACTACCTAATCCACTTGCCAGGCGATCGGATCCGCTCGACCATAAAAGCATCAATAGGGCGTGTTACAGGGTCCCTCCGGTTTCCCCACTCCGGTGCATTTGCCCTTCCATCTATCTACGCGATGCTGCTTGTCAAAGCCTCATCCTCCTGCGACGTTTGCCTCGAGCCCTTCCACCTCAAGGGCGAATCGTCCCCCACCGCCCGCATCCCATGTGCAATAGACTGCGGCCATATTTTCTGTGCCATGTATGAGTATTCAACCCTTGACCTCAGCGCTCCGCTCAAAACATTCGCAGGTGCATCGACTCCTTCGCACGCTTGGCCTGCCCCCTCTGTCGTAGTTATTTTGATCCCCGCGCAGTGCGACGTCTTCACCTCGATGTCGCCCCTCAAACCCCCGACATTCGCTCTGCCCGCACCGGTCGTCCCGACAGCAACGGTGCGACATCATCAAAAGAAGATCTCAAGGACCGCATCATATCTATCGTCCGAAATGGTGCAGAGGGCAGTCACTATCAGGCCCTGATTCAAGAGACTTGTGCTTGGCTCAAGGAGCAGACTGCCGAAGAGGTGAGCAAATTGTCCCCCGAGTTGATCGCCGTTGACGACCATTTCCAAGCACTGGGATCTTCGAGCATTATATCTCCTTCTCGTCAAATATCACAAGATGCATAAGGATGAACAGGCTGCCTCCGTCAATCTTCATGAGAAGACCAAACTCTATCAGGATGCTCTCCGCAGGGCGGAAAAGCGTCAGCAGGAGATTGCCGAATTGAAGCAGACAAACGAGGACCTCCGTGATGAATTGGAGTCAAGGGAGGTCAAGTGGGCTGTCCGGGAGAAACAGCTCGCTATGTAAGTACTGCAAAATTATTTCGTGTCCCCCAGATTCTCACTGTACACGTTTCGTTTTACAGGAAGGTGCGCAATGGCATTTCCACAAAAGTAATATCACCTGGTGCTAATAAGTCACGTTATCTAGTACGATGACCTGATCGAGGAGACAAGAAGTCTCCGGGAGCAGCTCATAACACTTTGTACCCCAAAGGGACGCTCTGATCGTCTTAGAAGTTCAGATGCACGACATACGAGTCCACGAGTTTTCGAGCCTATGGTCGAGGACGAATGTCCCGGTGACATGCTGGCGCCCGTGAAGCCCATTGTCGACCGCTTTTCACCTCTTCCCGTCCATCTCTCACCGATACCAATGCCGTCGACGATCAATTCGGTCAGCCCCCTCATGAAGAATATCCCCGACTCCGTGGAAGAAGAGGAACAACACTATTTTAAACCACGCTCACGGTCATCTGAGGACGGAGAACGGACTCCTGTGGAGTACCCCCAACCTCTGATCGCCACACCGGTATCAAAACCAATGGTTATCGGTGCGGCGATCGCGCGTTTCTACGACATGGCGGCGTCCGAGACAAGCGCCTCTCTACCCCACCCGACGCCAGCAGCATATTACAACAGAAGGCACGAAAAGGAAAAGGAGAAGCACCGGGAACTCTCGCGGAACAACTCCTCCGGTAGCACCGGGCGTGTACCGCTGAGCCGTATCCGCGCCCTGCAGGAGATGCTAGTTCCGGAATCGGGCGACGAAGCCGAGCGCACGCGCTCCAACCGTCGTCAGCTGCTCAACGCGATTTTGGCAGATGCGCCGACCCCTCAGTCAACGCCGGCGCCGATCCTCCACGCCGGTCCGCCACCGCCTACACCGCCTCCGCCCCCACCTCCGCCTTCACGCCGGCCCACAGGCATCTCGCGCGCAAGCACAGCTGCGGAGGTGATTGAGCGAGAGCGCGAGCGCCGTCGCCGTCAGTCGAACGAAACTCGCTCCCCAGGAACCCCGGTCACTCAGGCTGTGCCACCTCCACCTCCACCACCACTACCACAGCTCCAGGTCCACATCCAGCGCCTGGCGCAACCGCAACCTCGCCCTTCAGTACAGTCGCTTAGGGATGTCTCAAAAGCTCACGGAGCAACTCACGGAGCCGAGGATGGTATCCAGCGCCGGCCTACATACACCGAGCGGCGTTCTGCCACAACCGAGAGGCGCCCTTCGATAGGGAAGCCCCAGTGGGTTCGTTCGCCACAAGAAGCGTGAAGACCCCTATGTGAGCTGCGCTCGTCACTTATTTTGATTCTAGGCTTCCATTTCACTCTCATACCTTTTCATGTACCCACTCCACATCACACTCATACCAATGAACATTCCTCCTAAGTGCCCCCTGTCTATGGTACTTCATGTGATCTTGTCGCATTCTTTGTATTGTATCTATGTATATCTCGTAGAGGTATTGAGTCAATCCAGAATGACCCAGAACCAGAACATCGTGTCTGCAGTGCGTTCGGATCTTCGCGCCTTGAGACATGCACGCACTAGCCTACTTAGTCCGAGATATACTAATACGACAACTTCGAGCACTCGTGACACGGTCCTTGGACTCGAAACAAAAATCAGGGGTCTATCCCCGTAAGAGTTAGCGCCCGATTGCGCCACAGACCACATGGAAGCAGAAAGCAATGTATGAGTGGCATTTTAGGCGACAAGAGAGCATATGGCTATAGGAGGGGAAGAAGCACCGACAGGTCTTAGCACGGGAGACGTACAGTTGGGGGAATGGCAATGCTAATCAGATCATATCGTGGAGTGGAAATGTGGTCGAAAAGGGACGCCACTCTTCACTTGGCTCCGCAGCGCAACGCCGCACCACAGAACTGCGCCATAATCATCCAAAGAATCACCTGAGCGTAACGCACATATCACCCGTCAGTCAGGAACGGAAAGAAAAGGCGAGGCGGCCGCACCAGAGCGACGAGGACGCCGAGTGCCAGGACGCGCTTGTTCTTCCACCACATCTGGCGCCGCACCATGCGCGCCCCACGACGGAAGGCCGTCGCCTGGCTCGCCATGTTATCCGTCTTGTCGACGAGCAGCTCGATGCGCTCCCCGCGGCTGAGGATCTGCTCCACGTTCTGGACCATGATGTCCTTCACCTGGGCGAGCTCCGATTGCGCGCGGGAAATGTCATCTGTCGGAGGGGACGTGTTGTACGTGTACACCAGCTGCGATATGACCGGGCCAAAGGTCGACTGCAGGGCGTGGGGGGGCAAAGAGGCGGAAGAAGACGAAGAAGTGGACGCCGAGGGACTGGCCAGAAACTACGCAACAGTGAGCGCATAAAGAACGCCGTGAAATGAAAGAATTGAATGATGTACCTTGCGCTGGAGTTCTCCGAGAAATGTGAAAGGCATTCTCCTGGAACGTTTCTTTAAGTATGGGGAATATTTCCCGCTGTCGCCGCCGCCGCCAACGCCAACACACACCTGCCGGCTGAATCATCTGCCATGACGAGATATGTGAACCCGCCCTCGGAGACGTAGTGGAAAAGGTATTGCTCCCAGACATACGTGAGCTTGCTGTTATTTGGCGGAATCTTTGAAAGAATCGTCTGGGTGGCTAGGACGACGAAAGAGACGACGTTTGAGCAGTTGTATGTATTGTGAGGTGTGAGAGGTTTTGCATGTGAAACTGACCTTGGGAGAAGTCACGTTTGCCCGCTTGGTGCTCGGCTAGGATGGTCGAACCCTGGGCTATGAGTGCATGTATCTGCGCATACTTCAGTACCAAGTCTTTATTCTGGGGATGCATTGAGTAATCGCACCAGAGACATGATGGCTGAAAAACGTGGAGATGATGGCGACAGTGACCGTGTTGTGTAGCGAGTAGCGACAAGCCTGACGGGCCGAGAATATCCGCGTGCCCGACGGCCCGCCAGATAAACACGAACCTGAACAGATCCTGCCTGTTCAGGACAAAACCACGACTACCGTGTTCGACTGGACGTCAGAACACCAAAACAACCACCTTCACGCGCCATTTGGACCTAGTCCGAGCCACAACTAAGAAAGTTAGCTTTATCGCGTCTTGTTTCTTGCGGTATTGCGAAGGGACATGCGCTTCAGTGCTCGTTCGCCCTCGCCATCACGGTCCCCCGTGCGTCGGTGCGTATCGGTGGATCCTGTGTGTCAACCTTATTCGATTAGGTGTACTAACGGATTTCCTGCAGAAGACGGAGTCTCTCCTATGGTTTACAATCCTCTTCTTATTCGGTCTCGAATTCAGACACGGATGACTCCCAAACAGACACGTCTGATGCCGACGAGTACAGCTCGAGCGGCAGTCGGAGTTCGCCCGTATATGTTAGAGCAGTCAGAAAGACCAGCCTTCCATCTACATCCACTTCGTCGTGAGTGTCGTTCTTTCTGCTTTTTCTCTTCTATCTGAACATGGGGTAGACGACGCGCTGGTACACTCTCCGTCTCTGGGCAAGCGCACATAGATGATACTGTGGCTGCAATTCGCCTTCGAACGAGACATCACGATCCTTATGAAGAATGGGCCAGGCGGACGCGAAGAGATGCTTTCGTATGCACCCTTCCCGGGTCGAACGTGCTCCCTGTTGCTTACACCTTGTCCCATTCAGAAAACTGCAAGCCGTGCGGTGGAATCTGCACAAAGTCAATGGGATGCACTGCAAGCGGCTGCTCGTGAACTGGATGCCGAAAGGCAGGCAAATCATCTAAAAAAGGAGGCGGACTTAGTAGCAGATCGCCTTGCCGAATTGTCAACGCTTCATGCAGTGGAGGAAGGAGAGAGTGGAACTCTTTGGAACGATCAAAGAACGACGAGGCGAATGCAAACTGAAAACATTATCCGCTCCGAAATAGACAAACAAAGTGCAAAGCAGAAGGAGGAGGAGCGGATCGCAAAGGAAGAAGCGGAGCGCGCACGGAAAGAAGCTGAGAAGGCAGCTGCAGAGGAGCAGCGCAAGAAGGAGGAAGTCGCCAAGGCTGTCAAGGAGGCAGAGGAGGCGAAGGCGAGAGCAGAAAGGGAAGAGGCCGCGAGGAAAGAAGCGGAGAGGGTGGAACAAGCCAAGACACAAGCCCTCGAAGCTCAAGCCACGGAACGAAACGCTCTAGGCATGACAACTCCGGATAATGATTGGCGTGTAGCCAGACTCGCGTTAAAGGTGAGGTTTCTGCGTCGCGTTTGATCGCCATCATTTACTCAACATGTCAACGCAGCAATTGAAGTCAGGACCGATCGCGCGCGTCAAAGCTGACCGTGACTTGAAGAAGATGTGGAATGAAATCAGACGCAAGATCACTCCGAGGGTCGGCCAACTGACAAACGAACCTCAAGTGATCGCAAATATAGTAAGCAATCTACCACCAACGTTGCAGGATTGACGCAAATCCTGATCGTGACGAACAGTCGCAACACATTGTGCAGCTATTGCGCGCTCCGGTAGCATTACCTTCTGACGTATACGATGCGTCATTATCCTCGCTTGCCAAAGCGATCCTTCTGCAAGCGGAGACTGAAGTCACTGCCGAGAAGCGATCTGCGAGGCCGCTCGCTCAGCTGGCGTTAAACTCGCTGACCATGCTGGACGGCTTTAGCACCGTCTTTTGGGCGAAACTGTGTCAGAGAACGGGTGGTTGGACGATACCGGCACCGGTGCCACCCAGAGACGCCGATGGCACGCCGTTCACGCCAGCCACGCTAACGAAAGCGTCCGGGTTGCGTGAGGAGACAAGCGCAGATCGCACCGCGCGCGTTGCAGGCATTATGCGCGTGTATTTCTCGTTGCTCCTCCTCCCTCCACCCACTCCACTTTCGCGCGAATTCCACATGTCGCGTCTTTGGACGTTCATATCTCGGCTCGTCGCACAGCCGGCCTTGTTGCAGTCCTCGCTTGCAACGGAAATTCTCTCGGGTATGTTATCATTCACTCTAAAAAAAGATTGTTTGTCCTTTTTTTTTTTCATTCGCTACGTTCTCGCGCTTTTTGCGATCACGGTGGCTTTTTTTTTTTGTCTTTTTTGGGTTTGACGTATTTGGAGGCTGATTGAAAGCATTAAACAGTCGCTTTGGAAGTCGGAGGTTCTCATGCTCGTGATGTATGGGGCTCGCAATGGATCAAGCTTATGGCCTTGCTATATGAAGGCGTAACGACCGATCCTTCCCCTCTCGGTGGCTCAGGGCCCGAGGCCCGTGCATCGCGCGTGCGATTACAACTGGAGATTGAACGTGTGATGGGTAGTGGGTAGACCCCGGCAGACACACTAGAGATCAGAATTCAGTCGATTCGGTAGATCTTCTGAAGTTGCCACTTTTGTCTGGACAGGTTCCGATATCTATCTAAAGCGATGGGGGAGAAGGGATGAACTTAGGGACCATCGTCGACCCATCGCGCATATCGATTGTGGTGGCGATGAGAGAATGCCATAGATAGCCAGCTGGGGGTGATTTCTCACCCGGATCTTTGCGCTGTGCAGGGATTTCTCCTCTTTTATACACATACTCTTTGTTGATGGAGGGCGATAGAGGAATTTGGTCCCGGGAAAAGCCTAGGGCTTTGCGTGTGTGTATGTACCTAATTGAACTAAGGAGCGGTGGCCGTGTGACGGGTCATCGGGACGCACAAAGCTGGAAGAGGTTCCGAATCCGAACCCGGATCTCGCTTCGCACGAGCACGTCCTTCTCTTCGGAATTTCATTACCCCCTGTCCGCTTATGGTGAAACCGTGTCGACGTGCCCAGATAGCAGCACAGCCGCATCCCCCCCAACCGAGTCGGTCTTGCCCATATCTTTGAGCGAGCCCTGTGGCGATATATATCAGGAATAGTCTACGGAACTGATTTTATCTCACACAGCGCTTCGGGTTCTGGATGCCCGGAAGCTGCTCTCGAATCCCGATCGGAGCGGGTGCATCGCCCGTCTGCTGACCTTCTGCCCATAAAGATCGTAGGCGCAAAGACAGAGATAGTGTCCCTCACTCTAGTGTTTCTTATGCTAAAAAGGCTTCGAGTAACAAATTCGTGGCATTAGAATTCTGTCCTGGTGGACATCCTGAGATCCCACTCGAACCCTAATCAAAGCCGTAAAAAGACGTATGCAAGGCGTAAGCGTGTCGTAAGGTGTTCGCTACAATGTAATTAATAAGTACGACGTGAAAGGGAAGAGGGGGTAAACTATTAGGCGAGGGACGATGCAAAAGAAGTGAGACCAAACAAAACAAAAAAGGTAATAAGTAAGCAGCTCGCTGCGTCAAACAAAACCGAATTTACAGCGAAAAACAAAGCTAATGTAGTCACTAGATCAAATTGTGAGGACTAGCTCCGTGATAAGATACGGCATGCGGTTCTGGGTATAGGTACCGTGCGTATTGGGAGAAAGGAGAAGAGACAAGAGAAAACAAAGTCCGATCGATCAAGGATCATGCCCTAGCGAGAACGCGCGGACCTGCTGGTCGCGCGGCCGCAGTGGCAGAGGGCTGAAGGCCCGCCGGCCACTGAGGTAAAGGAGGAGGGTGTTGTTGCGACATCGATATCGTGCGGGATTTGCGAATAGGCGATGGCGACGCAGGGGTACTGGAGCGGTAAGATGGGCCAGGTGTCGCAGATCGGTGCGTAGAGGAAGAGACGCCAGGAGTTGAAATTCGAGGAGGAACATTAGAGGCCGAGCGAGAATGGGACGTAGGGGCTACAGACGCCGAGCGTGTAGGTGGTGTAGGGGCTACGGACGCTGAACGAGTGAGCCCTAGGCGTGCAAGAGGCGAAGTAATATTGGAAAGATAAGACGGGGTGGAAGTAGGTGACGCTACGCGAGAGCTAGGGGGAGATGCTGATGACCGCGACGCGCTCGACAAACCAGCGTGAGCAGTCGCCGCTGAAGATGCCGTTGTCACGGCTGGGTTGGACACGAAGCGACTGAGTTCCGTGCGGAGACTCTGACACTCTTGGACCTTTTGGTTGTATTGGACTTTCTGTAAGTGGGAATATTAGTACTGTATGCATAGCGCCATTGTACGCTGATAACTAACCTGCCTAAGAAGACGTCAGCACCGCCGTCAACAGAAACTAATAAACTCGGAACTCACTTGTGAAGATCGACTTCAAGCCTACCCTTCTCAAGTTCTAGTTCATCTACTTTTAATTTTAAAGAGGCCTCCGTATGCTTGGCGGCTTTGGCTGCGTCGGAGAATGCAGCGTTATTTGCGAGAATGGCCTTGAGGAGTAGGGAACTCAAATGGAGTGCCGAGGACTGTATATGCGAACGAGTAAGCGAACTGCTCTGCGCAGACGAGGACGGTGCACAGACGTCGGCCACGGTGACCTCTGTGAGCCAGCGGTCAACTTCCCGCTGGAGGGCAGTGACTTCCTCCACCGAACATTTTTTGGAGGCCACTCGAGCGACCTTAGACTCTAGCACTCGACCCTCACGGATGCGGGCCTCCCCAAGGTCAGGGAGAGCAGGGGTAGAAGCTTTGAGCAGGAGGTCGTTGGGAAAGTCATCCTCGATGAGTGGGGGTCGAGGGCTATTAGGACTTCTTCTGGGAGTGCTCCAGCCACTGCTGGGGCTGTTGAAGTCAATGCGAATGAGACGAACGGTGCCACGGGAGAATGGTTCGCGGCAGAATGGGCAAGCGGGGGCTAGACGTGAAGTAGTTTTTTCGAGGATGCTATTGCAGCAACTCAAGCACAATACATGGCCTGAAAGGATGTGAGTTAGGCTGACGGAAAATTTTTCCGAAGTGTAAGAAAGGAAGCGAACCACATGGGATACAGTGAGGTAAATTACGAGGACCAAACTCGTCCGCGCAGACGTCGCACAGAGAGCCAGGCTCTAGGGTGAGCATGGTAGCATATAAAGAAGGGAGAGAAATCTAGGGGAGCATAAGGAGGAGGAAGGGAAAAAAGCGAAGGCATCGGCATGTGGGTCTCACAATAAATACCGTGCCTTTGACTCACTCCACCCAATTCGGCGGTTTTCCGGGGTCCTCTACATTTCTCATCCGCCTCCACAAACCCTTTCCACTTCCCTTTTCCTTCACCGGTGTCCCCGACTCCGGTCACCGAGCTTACTGCGCCTGAGCAGTATATCTCCTCCATGACTCATCGTTTGTTTCTCGAGGGTTCGACTGCGAATGCGGACGGGATAACAATCTCATGGGCAAGATCAAAAACTGTACAGTTTTCCCCGACAGGGTTCTTGTGCCTTGTAGGGTTAGGGCTGAAAGACGCTATGCCATGAACCGGTCGCTTGGCTCATTCGCTCCTTCAAGCTTCCACCTCGGCTTCGGCACGGAACCATTTCTCTCGCTATTCCGATCCACACAAAAAAACACACACAATATGAGGATCTACTCCTCCACTTGACCCGCCAGATTTTATTGTTCCACTTTCGGTTCTATCTTTCAAGTAGTTTTCATCGTCTAATTCATCAAAGATTGTTCATGACCGGACAGCGGAGTGATGTGGCGATGCTGAAACACGTTCAACAGCGTAGCGCCGGCTAGGGTACCCTCAGATAATCCCGACTTCCCGAGTATGTAGTTTCATCCCATTTTGGTGGCTGCGTTTCTTCACCTCGGGCCAGAATATATTGCTTGCGTGGACAAACATGTTTCCATTAGAACTAGAACCGTTCCGACCATCTCAGAACTTTTCGTGTCCATTTCGTGTCCAAACTCCAAATACAAATGTTCCGGAGTCCCGGCCATATACCCTTGCCCATAACCCTGAGCGCCTATTCAACATTCAATATCCCAGCGGTTGCTGAGTCACTCATTCATCTTCATTTCATTAATAACCCTGCAATACTCCCTCGAGAGGATCACAACGACACACATTTTCGCGAGTGACGACTCGTCGCTCTAGACCGCGACCTGTCTGCTTCACGCCAGCACGCGCGAGAGCATGAGGGCACGAGAGAGTACCGTCGCGTGGCCAATGCACAACAATTACTCGGGCGCTCTCTTAGACTGCCTCGAGGACGTCAAGTTCCCTAACATCGACGCCACAGAAAAAGTTATCCTGGGCAAAAAGCACAGTGTCAATGCCCGGCTAGGCATTTCCTCCGCTCAAAATGCTCAATCGATGATCGGCTAACACCCAGTGCTGTACCGTACGCTCCGTAGTTGCCGGAACGCTTTTCCCATGGGTACCTCCGAGGTCTCAATCTTCTATGAGGCTAACTGTGGGACTGGCTGTGCTACCGTAGTCTCGTTTGAATTGTTGGTAATTTAGTTACCATATCGTTATCATGCCACGGCTTCCCGAAGCATTCACGTAGTATTCACGTTAGGTCCAAAAGAAGGTTATGGGATTCAATGGGAACTGTGGAAGGGGAAAATGTATGGCATCTCCCATTTGGTTTTGGATAGTCCTTGGTCTACCATTATCGTCCATCTATTGCCGCACATTCCCCCTTTATTAAAACACGTCGAGGTGAAGGCCGACCAGCAACTTTCCAGGCAGACCCTCTTACACGTACATTGGAACCTCTCTTTGGATACCTTAATGGGCTTTTCGACTTGTGATCGACCCAGGAATGACGCGGTCCTTTTCGGTAATCATCAATCACACGTGGTGTCAGCGTGGAGCGAGCCGGGGCGTGAAAGTTCGCCCTCTTGTAATGTTTGCAGTGATAGTGCCTGCTATTTCGCCAGATTCCGTATGTGGTGATACCATGTTACGGCGACGGATCTGCCTCGAGGCCCCTCTGTATCGGCGGATGACTTGTAAAGCCGCCAAAGATATACACATCCCGTTACACGAGGCACTCGACCCCCGCCTAATTAGTGAGTTGGACTTTCAACACGTCAACGTGTACAACGTAACGCTCCGAGTCTATCTTGCCGTCCCGGGTAGCTGTCCTGATGCTTGAAAAAAGAGAAAAAAAATTGCGTGGCCCACGAGCTGCGCACGCAATTTACCCTGAACCGACGGGTTCTAATTTCGAATGAGGCTGCGACGCGACGACGGACTTAGTGATAAGGAGGCAACGCCTTACCCACGTTGCTGTCGAGACCCTTCGGAGACAGGTCGCTCAGCGGGGATTAGATGAATCATCTACGACCACGCAAATCTCTCTTTTCTTCAACTGGCAAGGCCTCTGATCATTCCTATGTGCCCTTGCGCCAGTCTTGTGCCACGCGAGTTGCCGCACCGCCTGCAGTCTCGGGGTCCTGCCTGGAATTTGTCCATTCTATTCTACTGTAGTGGTACATCATCATCATGCATCATCAGCCGATGCGATGCCAACGCGTGTTTTGATGCGACCAGGGAGATGATAAGTTGGCACCCATCACAAAGCATAGGAATTCGTGGACTAACGCGTCTTGCTGCTATCTGCTAGTGCCTTATCATGCTGAACTTTCTTGCATGTCACGGTGCCTCGTTTGGGCTATGCAGATATATCTATATGCACACATTCATCAGCGAGTTACTCGATGTCATCTCGATGTCGCCTTCCTGAAGAGTGTTTTGGTCATCGAAAACCACCCTCGAAGTTTTCTCGTAGAGCTATTTCGATCTCCCCGTGTACTTTGATAGGACACTACCATACCAAATGTATGCTCCATCGCAGTTGCACGGCTGCACCCCAGAAGCGGTGCAACCGGTAACTCATTATTGGTATTGCACGCATATGAACTACCAATTGCATGAACCATCCGCACACGGCAGCATTTGAGCCATTCATAGTGTACAACTTATTTTCCTCTTTGAGCCACATTCAACGGCACAGAAGCAGGCAGGCAGTCAAACAAATTAATCACACTCGAAAGGGAAATGCATGACCACGGGACAAGGCCTCATAAACAAGGACTTGTTGCGCGTCGTGCGGCGACGATTGCTCATTGGATAGCGCATTTTACATGAGGAAGAATACACGAAATTTATATATTCGCGATCATAGACGGCGTCCCCGGCGACCACCCTGCGGAGAGTCAGAAAGATAAAATACTAACAGAGAAATCGGGGCGAACCTTGCGACGAGTAGAGTCAGTAGGAATGGGGGTGACATCCTCGATGCGACCAATGCGCATTCCAGAACGCGCGAGAGCACGTAGAGCACTTTGTGCACCAGGGCCAGGGGTCTTGGTGCCAGTGCCTCCCGTCGCGCGCAACTTGACGTGTAAGGCAGTGATGCCAACCTCGCGGCAACGCGCAGCGACGTCCTGGGCAGCAAGCATGGCCGCATAAGGAGACGACTCATCACGATCAGCCTTGACTTTCATCCCACCTAGCGAGATCGTCAGATGTGAGGCGGCTTTAGATAGACCATTTGTGTTCACCTGTCACACGAGAGATCGTTTCCTTGCCGGACAAGTCGGTGACATGGACAAAGGTATCATTGAACGAGGCATAGATGTGGGCAACGCCGAACACGAGTTCGCCCTCGCTGACCTGGGGTCCCAGCTGGACGGTGGTTTCTTGTTGGACACGCGCTTTTTTGGGGGGCTATCCGAATGTCAGCAAACCCATCCACCGAACTTCTCACTCCTTCTGCCCCACTGAAGCACGGCAGGAGTGTGATTGCATTCAGGTTCGTAGGGACATACCATTTTCTGAGCCTTTGGATGAACGAAAAGTCGGATTTGAGCCTAGGAGGAGTTCGTGATGGCCGATAGGCACTCGAAAATTAGAGTTGCAGTCGCAGTCGGTCAATGCCGTAAGTAAATATGCGCATACAATTGGCAGGCAGACGCGAGCACAGACTGTACAGACACGCTCTTGGCCACAACCATCTCGCTCTCACGTCTTGACGTTGTCCTGGCGGACAAAATTACAATAGAGACACCAACTCCAAGTTCCAAGTTTCGTGCAACCTCGAGAGTGACCTTATAACAACGGATATCACTTTTGTTATGGCCTGCGAAGTGCTCTGTTCGCTGACTCTATCCCAGTCGAGAATCTTTCAGGACTTTAATGTGTTGGTATGCACAGTCGGAAAATGCCTCACATACTGAAAGATATAAGCTGCTAATGAGTTTGCCGCTGTGTCTTTAAAAGCAGGTTCTATACTGACTACTATACCATTCGGCGACTCCTAATATACTAGTCCTATTCCTCCGTCAGCCTCACCCCATTATTTACCCTTCCTTTCTGGTCGTACTGCCGCAGGTTAAACCTGTAGATTCATCTCATGAGGACATGAGTTGAGTACCCCGTCGGTTTGTAATCGTGATTCCGTGACATGTGATATACCGACTACCTTACTTTCTGCTGCACAATTTATTGTCCTATTCTCGCGAACACTGCTCCTCTGCCATTTCTCCTTCCGAGAATCGCCACAATTCTACACAAGTCACGGGACAGCAGCTTATCAGCCCATATATCAGGATTACCGTACTTGGGTAGTGCCTTGTTCTAAATTGCACACCGGAACTTGCATAGATATGCAGATAATCAGCAGAATCGTGATTGATATGATGCGCGGTCCCGCTTTTGGGGTGACAGATTGAGATCCTTTATATAAACCGGGGATCTTACGCTTCATTGGAGCACATCCCTTTCTTGTACGCTCACCATGTCGTCAACCGATGTTCAGTGCACTGCGCTTAACAACGCAATGAGGGCTAGAGGTTACTAGTTTCCCTTAATACATTGTATAGTTTTTGATCCTGTTGCTATACTCTCTAGGGCTTTCCGTTGCCCAGGTCGCTCAGAGTATCGGCAGTACTGAGGGCCACATTAACGACAGTATGTTCTGCCTTCTCAAAGCAGATTGCCTATTCACCTATTTACATTTCGTAGTCCTCAGTGGCAGACAGCGTCCCACCCAGCAGGAATTCAGTAGACTTGCGGAGACCTTGAATATCACGAACCCGCCTGTAAGTGATCGCACACGATATCTAAACCTTCAAGAAATGCTAATATTTGTCTTCCAGCCCCATGACGCCGCTCATACCACCTCTTAAGGCTGTTCTGTTGTTGTGTATTGTTGTTTATATCGCCGTCAGTTCAGTTTCATTGAGCATCTTGTATTGAATCCGTCTGTCCAATCTTGGGCGCGAAATTTTGTAACAATAATATGAAATCGAAGTAGCTTGTGACCACCATGTCTTACGGGCGATATATTCTGCTGTGAATTTGTCATGAGGGGCCATGGTCTGCACAAGCAGTAGCCTGATTATGGTTGGCCCCAGTTCTTTTCGAGCGAGACCTCTACCTGGGATGGGGTAGACTTTAAGACCCCAGGGCAACGTTACGAACAAGTAACAATGACCAAAAGAGCAAAGAGTGAGGATTGCCTGTGATCCTGTAGTAAGTCAACGACCACTCCTGCAGGAACGCTGTGGGAACTGGTGCGACTTCCCACTACCTTAGGAACTGGTGTACTCGGATTCCGCCGGACGTCACCCTAAATATTGCGATACTTGGATACATGGCTGTCCATCCCCTTGGCAGAAAACACGTGTTCAGGATGTGATGGCTACAAAAGACACGAAGTTGAAGCATGGACCACATGATGCGTCACGGACTCGGACAAGTACATCACTCACTGTTTTGGTACATATCAAACCGGGGAAGAGATAAGTAAGATCGGTATATGTAGTGGATCGCTGGCATATGCCGTAACGAATGCCAGTCACGGTGCGCCTCTTTGCCGGCGGCGAATTGTTAGAGGATATCCACCCCAATGAGATGGCTCGGGTATATTCGAACCAGAGCTACGCAACGGTTATGTTATATGAGGATGAGGGGCATACTGTGCTGGGTGCAGTAATCATTCAACTATGGGCGGCGGTGGCAATAACCATGCCGTAATCTGGGGATCGGATGTGAGCCGAAGAATGTCCAGGAGCAAAGGTTTCCGGTGACGGCGAATGTACGAATGAATGAATTGATGAATTAATCGAGAAATGAATGCGCTGGCGATAAGCTGCACTACGCTTCTTCCGAGTCACGGAGTAGCTGCGCCCCACGCTGAAGAGCCTCGTGTAAATGTGATACAGACGAGTCATCCTCTACGCACGCCAGAAGGGTGTGACTGGATACACCTAGCAAAGGTGGAGTCGGCATACACTATCTGTAAACGTCTGCGAGAGGGAAAGCGGATTAGTGAGGTCTCCACTTTCTCTGCCAGATGATGAAGCGAAGCCCGATCGCCAAGTAAACAGGGGGCCGATGCAGTGCTGCGGAGGGACGTTACAGGAAAGCCCTAGCGCCTATGTGAAAGGGTAAGGTACCCAATGCAGGTCGTAACAAGCTGCTCCGTCAAGCAGGCACATAGTCTGCCCTGTGGATGAACGCCGAGCAGTGGCTGGGGGGAATGAAGGTCAGAGGGTGATCCAACAGTACACCTGTATGGGTGTTGAAGGAGGGGAATGACCAGCTATGCCGTAATTGCTTGTCACAGATTACACCTGGTCGAAGGATTCGGCGACTGCACGCAGTGGAGGCGTGTTGGGGGCGTCCCGAATTCGCCCTTTTGTCTAAGCCTTTTGGGGAGTTGATTCTTCTTCTATCTGTAAGCAATTCACTTCGAACGGAAGACGACCATGAAGCCTGTTTGCTTCGAGTCACTCGGCGTCGTTCCGGGATTGAATTTTTAATGTGCACATTGGGCGGAGCAGGAAGGTGAATAGCCAAGCGGGCCGAGGACAGCTCAGATAACTAATTAGGATAGAGTTCTTAGCATACCCGATGTTCCAGTGTCAAGTTTTGGCGGGGTAACGTTAAAGAGTTTCGATGAAGATCTTGCCTCTAGGCGTAAAGATAGAATATTAAATGGTCAGGGGACTCATGCGGGGAAATCGAGCGCGGAGGGGAATCGTAATGAGGCCATGTTTTGCCAATTCAGGTCACGCACCTCAAGACGGGAATCGTATGCACCGTCCCAATTTAGTCCATGAATCACTTGCAGGAACAGACGATTACAGCATGTATGGGGAGAAAGTCAAGACAGCGTATCGGGTATTATTTGGACTTTTCTGTCAACTTGGATTCAGTTCGGAAGGAGAATCCCACCTGGTGTGTACGGTCAATTAACACATGTATATGTAACGGAATGAAACATAAACCAGCATCGTACCTGGTACTGTGTTGCAATAAAGCCTCGGAGAGTGCACACTGGCTTCCTCTGGAAGGCAACGGTGTTTCAACAACCTTGACTCGGAGTCATGACCAAGCGTTTCACATCGAACGAGGCAGTTCAGGCCATTTCCTGTGCATATCCGGAGAAGTTGGAGGCACCATCCCACCCTTTATTGGTTTCGGATCGACTGCCGGCCTTCCAAGTTGGTATCAAATCATGAGCAACCGTCGCCTGCGACATATTGAGATCTTCAGTTAAGAGCCTCAATAGTGTGGGCATATGTCACACATACTCTGATAGGACGCCACTGATCTGGAGCATTTCCATCGCGCGCGGTAAACCCGGGTGTGGATCCGATATCCACTCCGCAGCAGGCGGATTCCTCGGTCGTGGCAGTGATGATGGTGAGGCACTAACCCGTAACCAGATGATTCTCCCTAAACACAAGCCATTACATTTGATGGTTGCCACTCTCCTATGCCTGGCAAAGCAGGAAAAGTGCCCAAACTTGCCGCTTTTCGGGTAAACGCCAACTTGAGAAATTTCTTGTATTATCAATTAGGGAAGTGTTTTCCCAATGCGCAGCTTCCACGACGGATATTCCAGAGGGCAAGAGTCTGCGATGTGGCCAGCCAACCTCTACGAGTAAGCAGCACAGAATAGAATTCCTGGCACATTCAGATGCACTCATGTGTCAGCATCGTTACAAGTCGCGTACCTCACCGTTCAATCTCGAAAATGGGCGTCAACCTTCCTTGCCACCTTTTTTGGCAAGGTTGTTATGAGATCAGTGCCCGTAATGATATTCTCTTACTTATGAGAATATTTGAATCAGGACCCAATGGAGCAAGGGAATGATGCGTAGCACGGTTTGCAGCGAGCGCGGTCGGAAACCATAAGGTCAAAATTAATCGCCCAAGAGCCCTCTCCGGAAGGCCAACGGGTATACAAGTCGATTGGTTGGCTGTTACTGCGCGAGTGAAATTCGGGGCGATAAGACCGAGACGTATCGTATTGGCGAAGGCTAAGGTCTCGAGCGTCGCTTTAGAGACCACTAGCTGAGAGAATTCCGACATCATAAACAGAATCCATCGAAATCCTCGCCGTGACGAAGAGTATGAAAGAAATGTCCAATCACCCATGTAATTCGAGAATTCTTCGACACCAGGAAGCATAAACTTCTCGAGAAAGTGGTCGAAAAGAGGACAGGTGGATCAACATACGTACAACAACCAGCGGTGACACAGGGGAGCGCATTAGAAGAGTAAGAAATTTAAGCAGACTGAAACTAATGATGGTGCTGCGTTGCCTTCACGATGGAAACGACGATAATTATGATGATGACGAGGATGGCAACGCCAATGATGAGACGCATCTAAGTGGAAATGGTTTGAGCAAATGCAAGCGCAAACAGGGCAATTACGTTACCTTCATGTCTTTCCACCTTCACAAGTTTAAAAGAACAGAAGCCCATAGTTAGATACATACTTTGTTACATGGAACATGTATTAGAAACTTACCACATGTTCTGTGAGAAATGTTCAGCTCAAACACGTACGAAACAGAAAATGTAAACACACCTTCCGAACCCGATTCGCATTGCGCCTGAAGCCTTGCGCAGAAACTGCAAGGTTGTCTGAAAGATAATAGGAATGTATGAGCATGGTTTCATCCCCAAGAGAGGGGTCAGCAGAGGCGGAGTCACCCGCATGTTGAATACAAATAAGAAACACCCACCTGTCTTGTCTTGCAAAGAGTCAAGTCGCTCCTGACGCTCTACAACCTTAGTGATATTGTCTCGCATGATGTTGACGGTGTCGTCAATTTGTGCTTGAATGGCTGCGGTCTTGGGATTCGGCCCAGCGCTTCCGCTGGAAGCGGAGGGATTTGCTGACGAGCCACCGCGAGGAAGGTATGGGTCATAAGGTTCTGACCTGAAAGATGTAGTAGTGGTAGTGGTGGTTGGGAGACGTGAGAACATGAACGACTATGGGTGATGCGCAAACTGGACTTACATGATTTCGTTGTACGATTCTGAATGAGGAAGAGAAGGATAAAAAGATAGGGGAAAGTCGGTAAGGGTTGTTTAAAAATCGAATTGACTGTGACCCTAGGCTGACCGAGCTTTGAATCAGTGGGTGTGTGTTAGTTTCAAGGATGACGAGTGTGATGGCTTTTCGGTTGAGTTGCGGACAGCCCCATTACAAAACAAGGCAACACAAACACCGGTTTCGGCCGGCCGAACGCGGCTACGCGGCTCTTATCGGAGCAGCGTGTACTTTGTACCGCGCAATTCTGCGATGGTACTGAATCCTAGCTATCTCATAACTTTGGACATAACGACATTCTCTGTCAAAAGAAACGATGCCAGAATAATCTTGTACATGTGCCATACAACACAAGTGTGGTAATAACAAAGATCAACGGCCTCCTCGTCCTCCCTTTGCCTGCTGCTTAGAAATATTCTTGAGATTGGCTGCAGGAGCAGCAGTACGTTGTGGCTGTATCCATATGAGATGATTGGCATGTAAAATGAGAAGCGAATAAGTGAACCTTCGGCTTTTTCGACTCTTTCTCTTTCTTCTCAGCCTTCGCCTTGGAGATCGCAGCGAGCCGCTGCGCTGTCCGGACCTGTGCGCTCTGTGTGCGCTTGGAAACGATGGCTGCGAGATCTGCTCCAACGATACCACGCTGGTGCTTTACGGTTCTACGCGACCGCTTCTTTGCCACCTCTTCTGTGATACCCTTCTTGTGCATACGACGGTAAAGGACAGTCCATGCAATCTTTCGCGGGTTCTTGCGCTGCAAAAATAACGATTCGCTCTTCGACGTGCCAAAGCGGAAGATCTGAATGAAATGGGTTCATAAACGCTATAGGCAAGCGCGGACGTCTTGGGACTAACTTTGCTGTCGCCACGAACGAACAAGCGACCTTTGCTCGGATATATCTTGTAATTTGTGAAAGAATCGATTTCGAGTTTCTTTAACACAATCGTCAGTGTGACATGGATCAACCGACACAACGAACGCACCATCTGAGGTGTGAAGCCGGAACCAAAGAAACCATCAGTTATCAGTTCTCAATACATCGTCATCCAAGGGCAGCGTAAAGCATCCATCCACCAATAGCAGGCCAAAGTAGAATATCCATGATGAAGCGGAGAGAGAATACGTTCTTGGGACGTTTCGATGATGAAAAGGTGGCTCACCTTGAGGGATTGGGGGTCGTTGGGGACGGTGTCGACTGCCTTGGCTTTAGATTCGGCGGGCGATACAAGCGTAGGAAATTGCCGGATGTCTCCGGTCGGTGTTCCAACTCCTCCAACCTCAACACTAGTACTTAATCCAACGCTTAATCCGATTACACCTGAATTCAAACTGCCGCTTTGAAGGAAACATATACGTTATGTGTCTCTTTAACGTACAAATTGTTTTGTGAGGAGGGATACGAGTCTAGATTGGTGCGTGAGTGCGATGTAGTGCGTGATGAGTCGAAGACGAGATGCGTGGCGCGCCAAAGCGCAGCGCGTGGCTGGGCAGGGTGCGATGACGGTTAGCAAGTCTGTTATCAGAGTACAGTAGAGTATAGCACGAGTAGTATAGCCAGTTAATACGTGATGCCATTCTTAGATGAGAACGAGTTGCCTTAAGACATCGCTAACGTACGGCTGACTGAGCGTGTTCGACCCGAGATACACACGCGATGAGCGCCCTTAAACCACACACGCACGTCCCGGTCCCGCGTTCTTATCTGACATCCCTATAATTCTCGCACCTCCTTTCATAAACCACGCTCTTTTCTGCTTCTTTATACGCCATCATGTCCAAATCTTCTCATAAACATACCTCCTCCGGTGTCCAGAACTATAAGGCTCAACTCGCCAGCGCCTACAACGAACTCGGCAAGGAACTCTGCTCCACAAGGATCAAGGTGGTCGGAAACTACACCCTTAGCAAGGTCATAGGCGAAGGTATATCTTCTCTATACTTTCCTCCTCGACTCATCTTATTCACCATCTTGCCTAGGGGCGTATGGGAAAGTCCGCTTGGGCACGCACCGGCTCACTTCCACTCGCGTCGCTATTAAACAAATACCCAAAGCCCTCTCCGCTACCCTCACTCGCGAAATCCACCATCATCGCCAACTCCATCACCCCCACATCACCCAGCTATATGAAGTAATTGCTACCGAAAATTCTATATGGCTGGTCACAGAATTATGTTCGGGAGGCGAACTATTCGACTACCTTACGGAAAAGGGCAGAATATCGGAGGAGGAAGCCCGCCACATATTCGGCCAGATATGCTTGGCAGTAAACTATCTGCACGAGAAAGGCATCGTACACCGTGACCTCAAGCTAGAGAACGTGTTACTGGATGAACGTTGTCGGGTCAAGCTCGGAGACTTTGGTTTCACCCGTGAGTTTGATCGGGGAGCATATCTGGAGACGTACTGCGGTACGACAGGTTATGCTGCCCCAGAGATGTTGGAGGGAAAGAAATATCTTGGACCAGGTATTCCATCCATTCTTAATCTACTGGACTGCGTTGACATCTCTCCCAGAGGTGGATGTCTGGTCCCTTGGCGTCATACTTTACTGCCTTTTAACTGGAGGACTACCCTTCGACGATGACGACGAATCGGTTATGAGGGCGATGGTCATCAAAGGGGTGTTTGAGGATCCTCAATGGCTGTCTGATGGTCCGTCTACCTTCCTTCCATATGAAGTCGTCCGCTAAACTTCTACCAGACATACGTGACTTGATCCACAGGATACTTCAAAAGGACCCTGTCAAACGCATCACCATCCCTCAGATTCTTTCCCATCCCTGGTTCACATCTCCGTCATCCTCCATTTTTGGCAGGTCCAACTCTCTTAGCCATGCGGCTGTCGTCCCGCAGCCAATTCAAGCTCAACCCTCCTCTACTACCTCCGAGTCGTCTGCGACGTCTGAATCTTCATTCCGCTCCGCATCGTCGGAGCTTGACGCGTCTTCTGCGACGACACCAGACGATGTTTCACATGAATCCGTATCTGAAGAAAACCCACAAATACATCGCCACCCTAGTCAGTCTACCATACGTAGGCCAGTCAGGAGTGAAGGGAAGAAGCCATCACACCCGGAAACAGTAATTGAAGAGGATCTTTCACATCCAGCCTCTCAGCCATTCTCCTCCCCTCTCCCTTCCAATATCAAAGAACCCCCTGCATTTCCTACGCGTACGCCTGTGCGGACTAAGCGACGTTCTGTCTCTTCGAACCTCTCCGATCCATCCTCCCCTGCCCCCGACCAATTCCTGCCTTCAGGCCCCCCACAAGATTTTGCATCGCTTCTGACTAGCCCGGCGCCCATCATATTCGGGACAAAATTCGAGCGTGAGCTACTCAATACTCTGAGTTCCCTCGGCTTCGACACGGGACAAATTGTGCATTCTGTCCTAAGCGATGCATGTGACGCGGCTAGCGCCATTTGGTGGATGCTCATGCGACGTGCCGAACGCAAAGCTATGGAAGAAGAGAGCAACCGCCCTGCTCACCGCCTTCAAGAGCGTGAGGCTCGAGATATGGATGCAGAAGCACGCGGGAGTGTGGAAGGGAAGCGGCCTTCCGGCACTGGGACAGCTGAACCCGAAACACCCTCGACCGTCCGCGCCGACGCACCACCTTTGCTTTCTGCTCACTCTGCTCCAGAGCTCGCCTTCATCCCTCCGACACCTACATCTACGATTCATTCACGCGTCACTGTGAAGACCCCTCCCCGTGACCCATCTCCAAGCCACGCTCTTTTATCACCTACGTCCTCCACTACCGACTCTCAACCTAGGTCCCAAACGTCAACACCAGGTGGAAATGTCAAGGAGAAAGACAGAGAGAAGGACAAAGAAGGATCGAAAGGGAAGCGCGAGGCGAAGATGCGTTCTGGCAGCGTCAGCATCATGCAACGGGCTACCACAGCTCTTGAGGCTGCAGGTCTGGTTCGAAAGAAGTCTGCGGAGGCCGTAAGGGATGAAAAATCAAGGGAGAGAGAGAGCGATAAACGCAGTGGCACGAGTGATGAACCTCGACAGTCGCACGGATCAGGAAAGCTTGTCAAATCGCCCCCCTCACGGGAGACACCTGTATCTGGTACACGGACTCCAGACCAGGAAGTCTTTGCAAACCCTGCAGCTCCAAGCTCTCCTTGGGTCCTTGCGAGGCTGAGCAACTCCTCTCCTCCGGAAACGTCCCCAACACCTTCGCCCGGAGATACACTTACATCATTGCCTCAGATTTCTCCAAAGGAGGGAGGCCAGCATCGAAACCGTGCGAGTTTGCTGTCGGCATTTCGAATGTGGTTCAACGAAGATCGAAGGCGCAAACGCAAGTCTGCTGGAGCTGGAACAGCGAATGCACCCTTCGCGCATGGAGTTGACCCGCGCACCCAGTCGACATCTGGCGCCGGACGCAACTCCGTCAAGGCAAAGCGACGGACGAGCGCATCACTTAAGGGTCATCGCGCAAAGGGTCCCTCTGTTTCCTCCCGCAGGTCCAGCAGTGTCAACTCTCGACGTTCGTCCACTGCTTCTATGGCACAGGTTGCGATGGAGTCGCCACAATTCGCCTTTGACCATATGGTCACCATGTCAAGACAACGAAGCGACCCGTCTCGTCGTTCTTTTGGCAGCAGGACGCCGAACTCGGAGCGTGGGGAACCGAACACATCCCGTCCGTCATCCGTGCGCAGCTTTATCGTTGGGAAACCAAGGCATCGTAAATCACCTTCCACGAGCTCAGCTGGTTCCCTTCAGCTTGCACGCACCACATCTCCCTACCATCGAAGGGCGGGCTCTGGTTCCTCCACGCGGGTGGTGCGCTCACCTGTTCAGACTGCGCCGCGAGCGGTGCATCTGCGCTCGAATTCTACCACATCTTCTATCCATTCATTGCCCTCCTCTAGGCGTGGCTCATTCTATGAACAGTCAGAAAGCGAAGCACAGCGGACGGGTTCCCCCTTCCGCCCTCACTCGCGTAGTACGATTGATGACACACCCAGGCGAGGTCACCCTCATGGCAACACCACTTTTGTCGCCCAGAAACGTCAAACACCTTTCCAGCCTCCCTTATTAACGGGTTCCAATAGCACATCGAGCCGTTCCAGCTGGAAGAAATCATGGGGTCTCGAACCGCCGGGTTGGCAGACACGGACGGCCCGCCTACCCATTGAAGTATTGTCCATGTCTCCTGCACCAGAGCCTCCAGTATTACGTGATGTCTTCACCGGGAGGCCATCGCTCAGCCCTGACGACGAAGATGAGTGGGTTGACGTGGATGACGAATCTGGTTACGTGGGTGGAGTCGGTCAGACTCCTGCTCCTACGGTGTCATACTTCAGCGCCAACCGGGGCCCATCACCTGTCGACCCTACGTTTGGCGGCTACCCTCTTGGAGAAAGCCCTCTCAAGCTCCATATTCCTCCACCCCGCGTGGCCAGCTCTGCACGTCCACAGAAGGGCAAACGCGGGGGTAAAATTCCGTCCAATCGTACAAAACCCGGTACCCCACCTATCGGGCGAATGTCCCCTCTTCCCAGCGAAATTGGTCTAGACGGTGTGCCTGAGGCGCGTGGCGGACGAAGGCAGCTTCCAAATGCTCGCCCAGGACTTGCGTTCAAGCACGCGATCCAGGAGGAGGACGAAGATGAAGGAGAAGAGTGATCTTCATCACACCTTTTTTTAAATAATTCTACACACGTTCATAAATGACCCTATGCTTCATCCCTAGATGACACGTTCATGGTATTGTATTTTGCCCCGTCTTGGTTTGCGTCCTGTCAGCTGGAAACTGCTCTTACCTCACTTTCTTCATCCTATTGCTTCGTTGATTCATCATGCTCTCGATTATGTGCTAGCTTATCTACGTTATCCCTGGACTGGGTACTAACGGCCATGTAGTTATTTATTCGGACTTTGTACAACTAGACACAGGAAGCTGGACGCCCTTGTAACGCGTTACGAGACGCGTGACTGACGCGCCTGTCACGGCACTCGCGTCTGGACGCGACCGTCGAGTATCAATCACGTCTTTCCTTTAGTATCCTCTCCAGGATGGCCAATCGTTTAAACACCAGATCCCGTCAATCTTTTCGTGGCTCTAGGAATAGCAGCTCGTTTAGAGGAGCTCGTGGTCGTGGTCGCGGTCGAGGCGGTTCGAGTGCTGCACGATCAGTCGCGACGCCGAAACAAGATGACGAAGGTACCCGGCTCGCAGAAAGATTCGAGCAGGTGCAGACGTATGATGATATTGACGAGAAGCTTGGATTCGCTCGGATTCAAGAAGGACCTAAGAAGGAAGGTTGGCTAGTGAATATGCATCCAGTTGAGTGTACCTTTTCGACTCGACATCTGCAGAGACGCGTGGGCCTCCACGTTCTATGAGTCCATGAGAGATTTTTGATATGAAACAAGTCTTCCTGCCCATACTTTATTTCTGTTGCAACATGGCGTACTGACAAACTTCTGTATTAGACGATCGTGAAAGACCCAGACTGGCCTGGTGGCCGAGCTGCAGTCGATTATTACTTCATCCAAGAGGATGGAGCAATGTTCAAGTGTACGATGAATTACGAACCGTATTTTTATATCTCATGCGTAGTATGTCTTCCTTGGCGAATTTCGTTTCCTTGTTTGCGAACTGTTCTCATAGGTCGGGATGGAAACTACCGTCGAGGAATGGCTCATCAAGAAATACGAAGGTGTCATTTACCGCATCGTCCGCGAGAGGAAAGAGGATCTTAAGATGCCCAACCACCTCCTTGGTCATCGACGCCTTTTCCTTCAGCTATGCTTCCGGAACGTCACGGACCTCCTGACAGTCCGACGTGATCTCATGCCCCTTGCCTTGGCCAATAGTGCGAAACGTAGTGCTATCGATGCATACGCTGAGGTTGTCACTGCAACTGAAGGCTCCCATATGGATATCGACAGCCCGTGGGGTACAGAGGCGGGCACGTCTGCCGCGCGCGACAAGGATCCACGCGATGCTATCATTGACATCCGCGAATTCGATGTGCCTTACTATCTGCGAGTGGCAATGGACAACGAAATTCGAGTGGGGCTGTGGTACACCGTCACGTTCAACGCGGGTCAGCCCACCCTCACACAGCTGACGGAACGCGTCAAGCGTCCCGACCCAGTGGTCATGGCGTATGATATCGAGACGACAAAGGCACCTTTGAAGTTCCCCGATCAGGCCATAGACCAAGTCATGATGATTTCGTACATGGTCGATGGACAGGGCTACCTCATCACGAATCGCGAGATTGTGAGCGAGGACATCGACGATTTCGAATACACGCCAAAGGAAGGCTATGAGGGACCCTTCATTGTCTTTAATGAACCGGATGAGGTCAGCTTCGGATTGTCAAGGAGTTCTCGGAGCGCAAACTCACATTATTTCTCCAGGCATCCACAATACAACGCTTCTTTCAGCACATTCGGGAGGTTAAGCCCACCGTCATGGCCACGTTTAACGGCGACTTTTTCGATTTCCCTTTCTTATGTGCTCGCGCGAAAGCTCATGAAATCGACATGTTTCTGGAAACGGGCTTCGCTATTGATTCGGAAGACGAGTTCAAGAGTCGATGCTGCGTACACATGGACTGTTTCCGCTGGGTGAAGCGCGATTCCTACCTACCACAAGGTAGTCAAGGCTTGAAAGCGGTCACCGTCGCAAAACTTGGTTATAACCCGATCGAACTCGATCCCGAACTTATGACACCGTATGGTCTTCTTTACCGTGTCTCACGTCCATGCTGAGAAGTAAATTCATACAGGTATGCGATGGAGCAACCACAAACGCTGGCTCAATACTCCGTCTCCGATGCCGTTGCGACATACTATCTGTATATGAAATATGTCCACCCTTTTATCTTTTCGTTGTGTAACATCATCCCACTCTGCCCCGATGATGTGCTCAGAAAGGGAAGTGGGACCCTGTGCGAGACCCTCTTGATGGTGCGACGTTCGTCGAGTTGCTTTGATGCTATTGCCCTTAACGCATCTTTAGGTGGAGGCTTTCCGCGGACATATCATTATGCCGAATCGACACGAGGAAGAGTACGGCAATATGTATGAAGGCCACCTCCTAGCATCTGAGACATATGTTGGTGGTCATGTCGAAGCCCTCGAAGCAGGCGTATTCCGCAGTGACATCGAGAGCCATTTCAAGATCGTTCCCTCCGCCGCGCAAAAGGTATTTACTTATCGGTTTTGGCCCAAGCTTGCTGACCTCCGGTGCAGCTGATCGATGAACTCGACGCCGCGCTTACATTCTGTATTGTAGAGGAGTCCAAGGCATCGCTCGAGGACGTCACCAACTACGAGGCGGTGAAGGCCGAGATACAATCTGCTCTTGAGCAACTCCGAGATAATCCTCTACGGACGGACAAACCCCTCATTTATCACCTGGACGTCGCCGCAATGTACCCCAATATCATGTTGTCAAATCGCCTGCAACCTGACTCTGTCGTAGACGAGTCCGTCTGTGCCGTCTGTGACTTCAACAGACCGGGGAAGACCTGCGATAGGCGGCTAACCTGGGCCTGGAGGGGCGAATTCTTCCCAGCTCGGCGCGATGAGTACAACATGATACGACATGCCCTCAACCAGGAGACTTTCCCCCCAAAGCGCCCCGGTGGTCCTCCAAGGCCGTTCACTGACTTGACTCCAGCTGAACAGACAGCCCTCACGCACAAGCGACTCGGTGACTATTCGCGAAAGGTTTACAAGAAGATGAGAGACACCAAGATCGAGAACCGCGAAACGATTATCTGTCAACGCGAAAATCCATTCTATGTGGATACTGTGCGCAGGTTCCGTGATCGCCGTTACGAGTACAAGGGTCTTCTAAAGACATGGAAGAAGAACCTTGACTCCATCTTAGTTGAAGGGAGGCCACTTGCCGAGGTCGATGAGGCGAGGAAGCTAATCGTCGTCTACGACTCGTTGCAGCTAGCTCACAAGTGCATTCTCAATTCTTTCTACGGCTATGTGATGCGCAAGGGCGCACGCTGGCATTCGATGGAGATGGCAGGGGTGACTTGTTTGACAGGTGCAACAATCATCCAAATGGCCCGACAGCTCGTGGAACAGATCGGCCGTCCGCTGGAACTGGACACCGATGGGATTTGGTGCATGCTCCCTGGTGTATTCCCGGAGAACTTCAAGTTTAAACTAAAGAACGGGAAGGCAATCGCTTTCACCTACCCTTGTACAATGCTGAATCATCTCGTCTACGACAAGTTCACGAATCACCAATACCACGATTTTGACCCGGAGACTGGAGACTATAAGGTGCACAGCGAAAACTCCATATTCTTCGAGCTGGACGGTCCATACAGGGCAATGATTCTGCCGTCATCAAAAGAAGAAGATAAATTATTGAAGAAGCGCTACGCTGTCTTCAATGACGATGGGTCATTGGCAGAGCTGAAAGGGTTCGAGGTGAAGCGCCGTGGCGAACTTCAGCTTATCAAGATCTTCCAATCGCAGATTTTCGAGAAATTCCTTCTCGGAACGACAACAGAAGAATGCTATGCAGCAGTTGCAGAAGTCGCCGACCGCTGGCTTGACGTTTTATTCAGCAATGCAGCGGACCTTTCGGACGAGGAACTGGTCGAGCTTATCGCCGAAAATAGGAGCATGTCGAAGACCCTGGCCGAGTATGGGGGACAGAAGTCGACCTCAATCAGTACCGCCAGGCGGCTTGCGGAGTTCTTGGGAGACCAAATGGTCAAGGACAAGGGTCTAGCCTGCAAGTTTGTCATTTCCGCGCATCCAGCTGGCGCTCCTGTTACCGAGCGAGCTGTCCCTGTAGCCATCTTTTCCGCGGAAGAGAGCGTGAAACGGACTTACCTACGGAAGTGGTTGAGGAACAACGGCCTCACCAACTTCGATCTACGATCCATCCTCGATTGGGAATATTATATCGAGCGGTTAGGCTCTGTCATCCAGAAGCTGATCACCATTCCCGCAGCTATGCAGAAGGTCGCCAACCCCGTTCCCCGCATTCATCACCCGGATTGGTTGCATAAACGAGTGGCCGCCCTCGATGACAAGTTTCATCAGCAGAAAATGACGGACTTCTTCAATCCTGTCGCCCCTGGAGCCGGGCCTACGCAGCCAACGGATATTGAAGATATCGGAGGCTCGGACAGAAGTTCCGCTCGCCGTCGCATCGCAGTTGTTAACCACAAGCCACGGAAAAAGCAAGCACCTACGAGTGAAAAGACAGACACCTCTAGCAAGCCTTTACCAGATCCTTCTCGCAACTACTCCGCCTGGATTAGGGCTATGCGACCTCGTTGGAGAGAACGACGTAACATACGCACCGTCAATGCAGACTCGACAATTATCCCATCCATGTTCCGTGGAGTAACGAAGTCCAAGGCCATGTCTCGCTGGGATATTGTACAAGTGCGCCCCACCCGCTCTCCCGGGCGGTATGATCTCTGGCTTAACGTTGATGGCGCACTTTTCTCAATACCACTCCGCATCCCGCGCGAGTTTTACCTCCATCTTCGAGTAGACTTGCCGGACAGTCTCTTCCGATCAGATCTATATGCATGGGAGAAAGTGACGCGAAGTTTGCCTCGTAACATGCCCTGTACGAACCTTTACAAGATCACTGCCCGGGAGGACGTGTATCAAGAGAACCAAGAGCATTTCGTAGACCTGACGAACCACCCACATGTCGATGGGATATTCGAACTGCAGGTAACGGACGGATCTTGGTCGAACCTTTACGTTATGACTCATCGTGACTCCGGCAACAGGTACCTTTAGTTATCCGCGGCATCTTGAAGCTAGGAAAAACCTGCACAGCAGCGGAAAATGGCATCACCCTCAACCGAGCTGGAGTAACAGGACTGGAGATCAACCAGTTGGAAATGGGGAGCCCCTCGCCACGCTCGCGGTACCTGGACGAAGGGAAAGCGGGAAAATACCTGTTCCTTTACCACGCGTGCTCAGTCAATGCCCCCATCCACGTGTTTGCGCTCTTCTTGCCGACAGGTAACGTGAGACTGCATCTCGTGGATCCTGCGACTCGGCGACAACCGATCTCTCGACTCCGGGAAGTCTACAGCGATCTACGGCAGCAGCAGTACGCGAAGCACGGACGATGCATCTCGATTGATTATCCCGAATCACGCGAATTCAGCCCGACATACCACTCAACTGACTCAGCAGCATTGAAAGCTATCTCACGCGAACTTGGATTGTTGGAAAACCAATCCTTTACAATTATCGTCTCTTCCATGAAGGACCAGGCGTATTTCAACCGCTCAGTACACAGGCTCTCGAGGTTTCCAATCCTTTGTATGTCTAAAGCGAGAGCTCCACACAGCCTGGACGTCTTTCCGTGGCAGACCAATGTCGCACAAAAAATGTGCCAACGTTACCTTTCCCTTGGTTCATGGATCGACCGCATGACAGCACTTGCTGAATATTACGACGTGCCTATCGGCCACATCGACGGAGACCAACCCCTACTTCTCTCGGACGTGGTGTTTGCCAGGCGACTCATAAGCCAAGATATGATTTTATGGTGGTCACCAAGTGGTCGGCCAGATCTTGGCGGACTCGAGGATGATGCACGGCCAGTTGAGGAGTTGCCAAACACCGAGTTCATTACTCCGGGTTGCTATTCAAATGTCTGCCTCGAAGTAACTGTGCGCAACCTCTCCGTGAATTCCGTGCTTCATGCGATGGCCGTCCACGAGCTGGAAGGTAGCGGCGGGATGACAGCGTTTGATTCGGTATCACATACAATCGAGCAGTTTGCCGACAGAGAGGTGCAACGTGACCTCACTCTTGGAGAATCGAACGTGTCCCCTCAAACATTTGGAATCATCAAGTCCATGGTAAAGGCGTGGCTGTTGGACAAGGTCCGGCATGGCTTTGAAAGCCCGGCCACGCTTGCGATCGATCACTTTTGGAGATGGATCAGCTCGAGGGCTTCTCACATGTACGACCCTAGCATCCACCGGTTCGTGCACAGCCTCATGCGGAAGACTTTCATCCAACTCCTCGCTGAGTTCAAGCGCCTCGGTTCGCAAGTAGTATATGCGGACTTCAGCCGGCTTTTGCTTGTTACCTCGAAACCTCCGGGAACGGCCCACGCCTATGCAACATATATCACGACCGCAGTGACGTCCAATGAACTATTCCAGCACATATACCTGAACACGGAACGTTTCTATGACTTCCTGTTATTCATGGACCAAGCCAATGCAGGTGGTGTTGTATGCGAAGATCCACTTTCTGTTGATCCACCAGAGGAACTCGTGGTCGAGATGCGCTGGAATATCCAACTCTTCCTACCACCAGCAATTCAGGGCGAGTTTTCGGATCTCGTCCGTTACTTCCTCCTCGAGATGTACAAAGCTGCCCAGAAGGACGGCCAACGTGCACCCTTGCGTGTTCTCGCCAATGGCGCACCAGACGCAACGCAACGAGACGCCAACAAAATCCGCGAACGCGACGCGGTCCGGGACTTTATCTCGCGACGTCTAACGAGGAAGCTATTTCGCGCGATTGAGAACGTCCAGGCCCGAGTGCATGCCGCGATCGGCGACCCCGAGACCGAACAAGCGCTCTCGTTCCCCGTGCTGCCGGGTTCGCACCTCACCCTGACCGATCCGGCTGTAGAGCTCACCAAGTTCGCCTGCGCGGTGTTCGCGCTCGCAAAGTCCTTCGACAACGAAGTCGGCCTGCTCACGCGCAACGCGCTCGAGCTCGTAGGCGTCAGAGCGTTCGGCGAAGAAGCCGCGTTTCGTAATCCCTGCGCGCCGCTGCGCTTGCCCGGCGTGCCCTGCCGGCACTGCGACGCCCTGAGGGACTTTGACTTTTGTCGCGACGCGGATTTGTTGCCCCGGTCTGGTGGCGAAGGAGCAGGAGCAGGAGGACGCCCCAGGTGGGTGTGCGCGCGATGCGGCGCCGAGCATGATCGCACCGCGGTCGAGTTTGAGCTCATCGAACGTGTGCACGTGCTAGAGCGCGCCGCGGCTCAGCAGGACTTGCGGTGTTCGCGCTGCTCGCAGGTGCGCTCGGACCACGTCGCGAGGGTACACGATTGCGGAGGCTCGTTCAACAATACCGTGAATCGGATGGACGTGCGCCGTACGCTCCGCACCATAGTGAACGTCGCAATTGTACATGACCTCGGTCGGCTGCGGGTGAGCACACACTTTTTATCGGTTTTATCATGATTTGGTTTATTGATGTTCTTATCTTGTCCTTGTCTTGTAGGAAACTGCCCAGGCCATGTTGGAAAACTCGTGAGGATGCCTGGGACGAGATATCCGCCTATCGTTCTTTGCTCCACTTGTTATAACAGTCACTGTATCAACCATATATTTGCATGTATAATTTCCAATTTCTATTCAAGGTAATCTGGATTATGCGCCACAGGTACCAACAAGCACCTCTTTTGGCATAAGAAACCAACTTGAACCTGCGCTTCACTTTTCACAAGCAGATTTCCACAAACGCATATTACAGTAGATGGGTGATCTCGTACATGAAACAGGTTCAAAGGTCGACCGATCGCCTTGTAATAGCAGCTCAATTTGGATACAGTAACCAAGCAAGGTTTTGGTCGTGACCGATGGCATGACCCATTGATTAATGATGTGACGAGCGTGATCTTACATGATTCGTCGTACAGACTACCCACGTACACTTCTACATTCAGTGACAAGCGTTGCCCATTAATGGCTATATATACAAACGGGAAATGCTGTATCCAAGTGAAAATAGTGTCCAACACCGGTGAATCGTTCGCATTGGGGGAGGCGGCTTGACCGGCGAGAACCGCGCTAATACCGGAGGTGAGATCAGAGACCCTGGATTTGTACAATGAGGAATTGCTTCTCGTCCTGAGTGTTTCAGCGCAAATTATTCATCAGAGAATTGATAGGGGAGATCAATAGACAAGGCCGCTCACCGTGAACTGTTCGTCTATAGGGGAAATGGGGGACGTGTTATCAAGAGTGGAACTAGCAGCAATGAAAGGGCCCACCATCCTTATCGTTATGGAAATCCTTGAGGAAAACAAGTAATTTTGCTTTATTTCTTCGGAGAATGGCTTCGATCTGCGGTGGTTTCTTGGGGTTGGCGACAAATACCTTGAATACATGGAACGCTTCGAATTGGATGTTCTTGCTCTTATCGCGTAGGAGATTCATCATCATCTTTAAGTTGACATCGTTCGCAATGTAGCGCGTCATGACGCTGAAGTTGGCACGGTCCAGAAGTATCTCGCCAAGCAGTTTGAGTGACTGCCGCTTCGTTACATAGTTGGGAGAGTTGATGAGGGTCGTGAAGGAGCTGAAGAATCGGTCATAGTTCTTATCAAGGTATTCTGCAACCATTGGTTTGTGCCGCGTGAGGGTTTCCTTGAGGCTCGTGTACGCATCCGTTGAGATGCCAAATGTCGTCGACTCGATGTAATGGGGGAAATTGTAGAACCTAGCAAACACATCACCGTCAACGGGCGAGAAACGAGGGGAAACGGTGGAGGAAAAGGGCCCTACTGTTCAGAGTATAGAAGAATCTTGCACAGCTGTTCGTGGCGAAGCATTTCGCGCAGGATCATGCCGGTGTTGAGGGCGATGTCCTCGTTCTCGTAACCGGCATGAGCGGCAAACAGCACCTCGCGCTTCCCAGAGATGTACTCGACCGTCGGCCAGCGCGTACCGATCTGTCTCCGGAGGAGGTTGTTGAAGATCTGCACGACGTCCTTCCTGGCTTCGAAATCGAAGCGCGCGATGTGGACGACGAGTAGGTGGAGCAGATCAGTGCTGTACGTCTCCTGCGCGAGCTGCGCGAATAGCTCCGGCACGGGCTCTGGGTTGGCAAAACGTCATCATCTGCACAGAAGCGGGGGCGAGAAGAGACGGGGAAGGAGGGGGGAGAGAGAAGCATGGCCGTTGAGAGACGCACCTCCATCACCGTAGAGCATGCCCTTGATCTGCTGCAAGTACTTGCTGACCTCTTCGCTGGCCTAGGTGGATTGCCACATCGGCGTGCGTCGGTTCGGGCGACGGACACAGCGCCGGGGGAGGAAATGGCGCACCTTTTTCCTCGGCTCACCGGGCGGGGCAGACTCGAGTTTGAGGATGTTATCTCGCAGGCCACGCACAAGATCGGTGGGCGTGCGTGTCTTGGTCTTGAAAAAGTTCATGGCGTCGCTGCTGCGGGAAGGAGGAAGGCAGGCTGGTGGTGGTGGTGCACGCACGAGGGAACGAAGAACGTAAGGGACCTGAGAGAAGGGGAGAAGGGGAGGGCAAAAAGATGCGCGGTTGTGGCCTCGTGAGGAACCATGAACGGGTAGAGCTGCAGTTTGGTTCTTGACCAGAATGCCGGCATCAACCTGATTCGAATCCAGATATTGAACTCCTTATTTTTTTATTTTTTTCGTCCTCCCTTCCCAGCCTTTTACGGCCATGTGGCGCCCCCAACGACGACTCCACGGGCGACGTCGCGACCTGAGAAAAATAGCCACAACCAAAGGTTTTGTAGTGATCTGTCCAGGTGATGCGGTTCATAGCGTCATGCGCGTTTGCGCGTTTAAAGAAGATTGGCCCACGAGGCGACCTTATCAGGCCACTTTTCCTTAGGATTGGTCTCAGTCCTAATCGACTCAACCTGCAAACAACGAACGTGCATTTGCTCGGTCTCGGACTGCCAGTTCAGAAACGAGTCTTTATGTAAAATCGATTAAAAAAAAAACAACCCGCCGTAAGATAACGACACGCCGCTTGATCGCGCTGTGTGCTTTCGCAATTAATAACTTTGATTGTATGCAAGTGGCCGGTGATGCGGTGTGTGCGTGCCTCGTTACTGTGTTCCTTGCATCGCTCTCTCCTCGCATCGCACGCTCCCGGTCTGAGTGCGGCGCCGCGATGCCCCGAGGCCGTACCTCTGTCAACATTCCACGTTCCAGGGTCTGTCTATAACGCCCTTCTCCATCTACACATTTCGTCCCCCCACCACACTCCACCTTAGCCTTAGCAACAAGCAAAAATGCCCTTCACGCCAGACGATGACCTCGATCTCCTTTTCCTCGAAGAACTCGTCCCACAACACATCAAAGATGAGTTACCGCCCGAGCTCCACGTGCGTCTACCATACCGGCATTTCTGGTCCTTTTCTCCCTTATCCTTATCGTCTCTTTCCTTCCCATCTCCACTCATCTCCATATTCTGACCCGTTCGGGATGTTTTTTAAACCCCCGTAGATGCGGCCCTTGGCTTCGACCGACTACGAGCGCGGGCACCTCGCTGTGCTCTCCGTCCTGACGCAGGCACCCGACGTGGGCGCAGAGGCGTGGACGGCTCAGTTCAACGCCATGCGCAGCGAGCCCGGGGCATATTACATCCTCGTCATCGTCTCGCGCGAGACCGATCGCATCGTTGGGTCCGGCGGCGTCTTTCTCGAGCGCAAATTTTTACGCGGCCTCGGTCGCGTCGGTCACATCGAAGACATCGCCGTCGCGCGCGAGATGCAGGGAAAGAAGCTCGGCCTCCGCATCATACAGGCCCTCACTCACATCTCCGAGACCGTAGGCTGCTACAAGACCATCCTCAACTGTACCGAGGCCAACATGCGTGGGTCTCTCTGCGCCTGTGCTTGGGCAAACCATGTCGTTGACGTTTCTTCTTTGTCCTTTTCTCTCAGCATTTTACGAAAAGTGTGGCTATGAAAAACGAGAGGTCGAGATGGCCAAGTACGCAGCCAACACGGGCCGCGCGCGTACACCGAGACTCTGAAATCATCTTGGACGCTTAACTCAACCCCGTAGATTACTATCATGGCGCCGGACTATAGACTGTAAAATTTCGCTGTCAACTTGTATAGCCTCAATACCAGGGCATCCTTATGCGTTCTAGAGCTCATACGTCTCAGTAGGTCGAGATCTCGACCCAATATGGTGTGGTTTGTACAACAGCTCGGTCTATCGTACACTCGCACCTCACAATAAATGTACCCATAATCATGAAAACGCGTGGATAGCCACGCGGGACTGCCAGGGAGAAGCCGAATAAAATGCGCAGAATCATGAGGAAAAAAAGAAAAAGAAAACTGCTCGACCAAAATAATCATGTATCCTCATCCTCTTCTTTCAATGCGCCTTGCTCCAAACCACAGCCGCCATATCGCCCTTGAGGGATGGACTTCCAATCCCCGCTCGGCCGTGGACGGAAGCTTTCTCTCCGTGCACGTTTCGCTTTTAGGGCGATCGTCTGCGGATTTCTTGACGTAGATGTGCCAAGTCCCGATCCGACACTACGGGCGCGATATGAGCCCGAGGATGATGTCAACTGTGCGGATCCCACGCGTGGGGCCAACGGGTCCCTCGACGGCGGACGGCCAATCCCGAGCGCCGCGTGTTGTCTTGGAATTGTAGCCGACACCGCGCGGGGTGCGTGAACGGGCATTGCGCGCACCGGCACGGGCATTGCGATCTTGCTTGGTACGTGGCCAGCGCCAGCACTGGCTCCACTTGCGGAACGGGGCACAAATCCGGACACCTGGCACACCTGGCCGACGTTGCTCTCTGCGAGCCGCGGTCGTTTGTTTGGCACCGACTGTGAACGACCCATGCTCGACGCTGGGCGCACGGCTGGCGTAACGACACCCTTCCCAGGCGCAGAATTGGGCGTCGTCGCCCTTGGCGGCACAGAACCCGCACGTGCTTTCCCGGCTCGTCGGTTTTCCTTGTCGGCAGCACCAGCTGCGCTGAGCAGAATTTGCAGCATGCTTTCCCCGTGCACGAGGAAAGGGCGACCTGCATCCGCTTCCCACGCAGGGATGGAGGTAAGAAGGTCTTTTTCGAGCTGTAATCTCTGTCAGCACCGTCGCATCACTATTTATTGATAACAGCGCACACACCCTTGGCTTCTCTTTCTTAACGCGCTTGCGCATCTTTTCTTCCCGCAATAGACGCCCTGGATCTCGTGGACCCCGCCCGAGGAGGCGACTTTGATCTGACGCTGTGTTTGCAAGTTCCTTCTCCTCTTCACAAATGTCAAAATACTTGCGCACGCTAGGCAGGAGATGAGCCTTTGTCCGCCGCTCTTCTTTGAGCCGCCCAATCTCTTCCTCGTGAAGCAGTAACAGCTCTTCCGTATGCTCGTCTAAGAAAGCATGAGTCAGACTTGCTTTCGGATAGGAGTTTGGACTGGAGCGCTCACCGTCAAAATAGGGCGAGAAGTCTGCCCGCTCCTCCTCGCCAATGAGGAGCTCGTCCCAAAGCTTGGAAATTTCGCCGCGCACATTCTCCACAAATGCACTCATGCGTTCGCGCTTCAATTCGAGCATGCGCTCGAGTTCTGCTTCGTATTCACGGATCGTCTCCTCCGTGCTACCACGATGCGCATCGACGAATCCGTCCATTGCTGCGTCTGGGACACCCAGCCTACGCCACAGCCCCTCGAGTTGGTCATACATAGCTTGTATATGGGCTTCGCGCCGTCGCTGCAGGTCTTCTAGGGCACCTCGAGTTGCCTCTGCCCAAGACAGTAAACCAGGCGTCGGCTCAACACCCTCAAGACCCACGCAGCGCCCTGCGAGGTGTTCATCATCTACTTCGTCAAGCTGTGCAACGAAACGCGCGAATATACGCTGGTATGCTGTTTCATTCTCAGAGGAATCGGGTATGGACGTAGGAAATAATGATGGGGGTTTGGACCGCGATCCCGGTGTTGGTGTTCGTACAAAAGGGTCCGAGGGTGATGTCATGCCAAATCCCATAGCAGAAGGCGGGCGAGAAAAAGGCGGCAAGCCAAGTGAATTTGATGATGAAGATGAAGATGAGGATGAGGGAAGGTCGTCGAGTGTGGGCGGTAGTATACCGAGTTCTGTGTTGAGCCAGTCAATCTGGACAAATACAGTTGACAGGTGGTTGAGGCGCTTGGACTACCGAGCATGAATGAATCTGGCGGCGGGCTAGCGACAGCGAGAGACTCACTAGTTCACCCTTCCCTCTCACAAGCTCTTTCTCTAATCTCGAGAACCGTTCTGGACTTACATCTTGATAAGGCGCACTGGAATGTCCATCACTCGAGTGCTCAAGGACTTCTTCAGGGAAGAAGCCCTCTCCAACGATGCGCGACATAGAGACAAGGCGGGTGGTGAGAGCAATCAATTGCTCCAGCTTGGTGTGGTATAGCTGCGCCGTGCCGTGCACGGTCAGCCAGCGTGTGATGTTTGTCAGGGGTAGTTGCTTACCTGGCGTAATTTCTCCTGAAGTTCGGCGAGTTGATCGTATCTTCTGGGGAGAATCGGTTCCCTGCGCAGTTCCATGGCGGTAATCTCCAAGCCCTTTGCTGAGGGACCAAGGGCCACGCTATAGCTATGGCATTCCGACTCGAGGTTCTCGCATCGTTCCTCTAGTTCGTGTACTTGCTTCCTCCTAGAGCCAATCTGGTCCTCGACACAGCGTGTAAGGGCTTTTTGCAGAGAAGATAGCTCATCTGCGAGGGCGGTGGGAGGTAGGCCGAGTTGTGCATGGAGTGTTGGAAGAAGTTGAGTCTGTGTTTGGAGGTGGGTATGTAGAGAGTTGAGAAGGGAGGTGATTGTAGGCTGCGATGTCATATCTGCTCGTAGATCATGCAGCGTCAGCCCGAGGTTTCGCGACGACTCCTTCCGATGTCTTGTACAGCACAGCCGCGCGACGCGAACGCGAAACGCGCCAAAAGTCAACATCACGTGACGGTACTATCGGTTTCAGATTTTTTATTAAATCACAAATAGAAAAACATCGACACCATATTTTGACAATCGGATTTTTGGAGTCGACGTGATAATATATGGAATAGTCCCCCCGATGTGTCATTTTGGCATAAGGTGGTCGGGTGGTTGTGTCGGAAGAAAGCCGTTTCAAAACCTCCGTCACAGATTGTCACGGGTCATAGCCGACTGCGGAACCTGCCGACGATCTCTTAAAAAACGGCATTTTGAAACTCTGTCATTTTGATACCCACAACACGGCCCCGTGACATGATAGTACGAGCGAAACGACAATCTCTCTGCTTCCCTCATCCGTCCCCCGTTTCCATCTCCATTTCTCTGGTCTCATCCCCTTCCCACTTTAATGTTTGCGCCATTCACTGCCCATGCACCACAACACCCTTTACCTGCTCTTTATTTATACCCTCTTAATGATTCCTTCATACCCAAACACATCTATCTTCCTCGAGGTCAACGAATAAAGATCGGCCGTCAAATGAGTGTAAGAACTGCACCAGGAGAGCACAATGGCATTTTCAGCTCAAAGGTCCTCAGTAGACGACACGCTGAAGTATGGGAAGATTCTGGAAAGATCTACATCAAAGACACCAGGAGTCCAAGTGGTACCTTCATAAACGGTGAAAGGCTCAGCGTCAAGGGCGCAGAATCGGAGCCATTTGAACTCAAGACTAGTGACATTGTCGAATTTGGTGTCGACGTCGTCGGAGAAGATAACAAGACAATCGTTCATCACAAAGTTGCTGCTCGTGTTGTTTGTGTGTTCACTGAGCAAGCTTCACTCGTCCGCCCCCCGTTTCCAACTCCTTATCACTTCTCTCATCCCCTTCCATCTCTATCTCCATCTCCGTCTCCGTCTCCATCTCATTCTCATTCTCTCTCCTCTCATCCCCTTCCCACTTCAATACTTGCCCCATCCACTGCGCATGCACCACAACACCCTTTACCCGCTCTTCATTTATACCCTCTCAATGATTCCTTCATCCCCAAACACATCCATCTTCCTGAAGGTCAACGAATAAAGATCGGCCGTCAAATAAATGCAAGAACTGGAGAGCGCAAGCGCAATGGCTTTTTTGACACAAAGGTCGTCAGTAGACAACACGCTGAAATATGGGAAGATTCTGGAAAGATCTATATTAAAGACATCAGGAGCACAAATGGTACATTCATAAACAGTGAAAGGCTCAGCGCTGAAGGCGCAGAATCGGAGCCGGTTGAACTCAAGACTAGTGACATTGTCGAATTTGGCATTGACGTCGTCGGAGAAGATAACGAGACAATCATTCATCACAAAGTCACTGCTCGTGTTGTTTGCGAGCCAGAGCAGGAACCTTTGATAATTTGGGTATGCTAGCAATAATCTTTGGTAAGTAACTCATAACCTAGATTATTACTCGCTAGCTTGCATCTAACAACAGGCTCTCGGTGGTATGGGAGGCATGGGCACCGACATGCGCGTACCAGGGAAGAGTAGTGTCAACGCCTGAAGCTCTTTACCTTCTTTCCCAGTTCGCGCATCACTTTCGCACCTCTGCCATCCATCTTGCAGCTCGCATTTGGGACCAAGTGTCCCGGCATCCCACTGCCCCTCCATCGCATACTCAGAGCCACACATCTAATATCTCCTTGCCTTATCATCTCCGTACTGTACTATCGCGTTTCAAAAATTGTATTAAATCACAAATAGAAAAACATCGACAATACACCTAGACAATCGGATTTTTGAAGCCGACGTGATAATATATGGAATATCCCCCCTGAAGTGTCATTCTGGTATAAGGTAGTTGGGCGGAAGAAAGCCGATGGTGTGTTGGATTGTCGCGCTGGGTCATAGCAGCCGACTCCAACCTCAGTGGAAACCTGAGGGCAAATTATCACGCAGATTGACTCTTTCGTCTGTATCTCCCCTCCCGCTGCTCTGGATGCTCTATAACTTTCTATGAGAATTGAATGCATAGATGATATCTACAGTGCTAGTACGGTGTTGAGAGATGCTTGAACCCGAGACTGTTTAATCGAAACATTGAGTCTTTCCTAGTAATATCAACAAGATCGCAAAGCAAGCACAAGGAACTTTCTTTATATCTTTTATGTGGGCAGTGTATGGGCGATATGTCTCACCAAAGATCACCTAATTTGCTGTGGCGATCTCTTGAAAAGACTGCATCTCTGTCATACCCACAAACCATGATAGGACGGCTTGGCTTGCATTTGGGAAATGACTACTATCTCTCTGCTTCCCCCGTCCATCCCCCGTTTCCATCTCCATATCTCTTCTCTCACCCCCTTCCCACTTCAACGCCTGCCCCATCCACCACCCGTGCACCACAACACCCTTTACCCGCTCTTTATCTACACCCTCTTAATGATTCCTTCATCCCCAGACACATCCACCTTCCTCGGGGTCAACAAATAAAGATCGGCCGTCAAATAAATGCAGAAACTGCACCAGGAGAGTGCAATGGCTTCTTCGACTCAAAGGTCCTCAGTAGACAACACGCTGAAATATGGGAAGATTCTGGAAAGATCTACATCAAAGATACCAAGAGCTCAAACGGTACCTTCATAAATGGTGAAAAGCTAAGCGTTGAAGGCGCAGAACCGGAGCCATTTGAACTCAAGACTAGTAACATCGTCGAATTTGGCATCGACATCCCCGGAGTAGATAACAAGACAATTATGCATCATAAAGTCGCTGCTTGTGTTGTTTGCATGTTCACTGATCAAGATTCCCTCGTCCGTCCTCCATTTCCATCCGAGTCTCCATCTCTCTTCTCTCATCCCGTTCCCACCCCGATGCCTGCCCCATTCACTGCCCACGCACCACGACACCCGTTACCCGCCCTCGATTTATACCCTCTCAATGATTCCTTCATCCCCAAACATATCCACCTTCCTCAGGGTCAACGAATAAAGATCGCCCGTCAAACCGACGCAAAGACTGCACCAGAAGAGCACAATGGCTTTTTCGACTCAAAGGTTCTCAGTAGACAACATGCTGAAATATGGGAAGATTCTGGGAAGATTTATATCAAAGACACCAAGAGTTCAAACGGTACCTTCATAAACGGTAAAAGGCTCGGCGCTGGAGGCGCAGAATCGGAGCCATTTGAACTCATGAATAATGACATCGTCGAATTTGGCATCGACATCGTCGGAGAAGATAACAAGACAATTGTTCATCACAAAATCGCTGCTCGTGTTGTCTGCGAGTTCACTTTGATAATTTGGGTATGCTAGCAATAATATTTGGTAAGAATGCTACCGTGACGTTGTAATGAGCTACGCATATATATACCACAAAGACATGTAACATTGTAAATACTAAAGAAGTGCTACGTGGGGTTCTGTACCCCGAGATGCACACAAATGGACTCCAAAAAAAACTTGGTAACTCATAACCTAGATTATTGCTCGCTCGTTCGCATCTAATAACAGGCTCTCGGTGTAGTAGGAGGCATGGATACCAACATGCGCGTACCAGGGTAGAGTGGTGTCACCGCCCGAAACTCTCCGCCTTTCCGCGTATCACTGTCACATCTTTGCCATCCATCTTACAGCTCACATTTGGGGCCTAGTGTCCCGACATTCCACTGCCTCTCCATCGCATACCCAGAGTCACACATTCAATGTCTCCTTGCTTCGTCATCTCCGTCATCTCCTGTATCTAACGCCTCATTAGTTGCCATTTCCCAATTTGTTCCCTTGCTTAGTTGTTGTCCATCTCCTTCGTTACGGGCCAATGAAGTGACGTGATTATACGCCTCCCTGATTTATGAAGTAGGATAGTTGAGTGGGCAGTTGGCTTACGTTCCAACATTTCAACGTTACATTTATTATTTGTATCAAAACCCAGCTTGCGCCGCCTCGCGCTCAGCGAGACTTCCCCGCGCTGCCCACTTCCTGAGATGTTCCGATTCATCTGTCTGGGAAGGCTCTGCTTCCGTACGGAGGCCCCATCCACCCCCACCAGGTGTCTCAATCCACAGGACGTCTCCTTTACCCATGCGAATCGTAGCCTTTCCACCGATGTTAATCTCCCGCGTCGTCGGTAGATCGCCAATAGCAGGGGGGTCTCCATCCTCCTCACGTCCTTGTTTAACCCAGGTATTGCGTCCGAGTCCCCCTGCAGAACCACCTTCAAGACCGTATGGCGCACGCGTCCGCCGCTATGAGAACGGTTAGATTCTGGGATGTTGATGGGACAGATCGAGCACCTCAGATAAGATCGACACTTGCAGCGGTTCTAAAAATTCAAGTTCTCGGACCACGCCCTCGCCCCCGCAGTATTTTCCTGACCCGGCAGAACCCTGACGTAGTCCAAAGGTATGCACGAGCACCGGGTATCGCCGCTCAAGTAACTCGACATCGCCAATCCGTGTATTGGTTATGTGTGTGTGGACGCCTGAAGTTCCATGCCAATGCGGGCCTGCCCCAGAACCCCCCGCAATCGTCTACGCGGCTGTTCAGCATTCACAAGGGAACAAATACATACGCAGCCACTCACCTCGTAATAACCCCATCCTGCGACAGCACGACCATCGCTGTCTTTACCGCCTGCCCCAAAAGTGAGATTATTGGTGCACCCTTGACTGGCGGCACAGGCATGAAACGCTCGAAGCACAACGTCTACGATGCGCTGTGATGTAAGTACATTACCTCCACAAACTGCCGCAGTGCGTGATGGTGACAATAGGCTGCCACGGGGGATCCGGACTGCCACAAAACTGAATAGGAATAAAGATGCAAACAGAAAATCACTTACTGTCAAGAGGGACCAGGCAACCAGCGTTCAGAGGGATGTCAACATCGAGCATGGCGCGTATGCAATATATCACAGCCGAGTGGACAACTGAAATGGGCGCATTGAGGTTCCCGCGAACCTCGCACCCCGTGCCTTCAAAGTCGAACACAGCGGAGCCGTGTTCTTCATCTATCTCCACTTTAAGACAGATCTATGATTTCAATGGACGGGTTAGAACTTCCGCCGCCGCATATGACAGGAAAGGACGTGCAGGGGAGCCATCATCAAGATAATCGATCGCACTCAAGGTCTTGGTACCCAGCCTCTTGGCAACCTCACGCAGAAGATGGCGCACAGAACTTTCCGCATTGTTTCGGATATGGTACATATATTCTTGGACGATGTTTAGGCCGTAATCCTCCACAACTATGCCAAAGGATGGATTGTTTGATAACCACAAGTCTAGCAGGTAAAGAAAGCGGGCGTACTCTGGTGAATCAATTGAATGCCTTTGTAGTTGGCGGCAATTTGCTAGAGAAACGATCCGATTCTCAGAAATTCAGAGGTGTATATAACACCGCCGAGCTTACGGCTTTGAGATCACTCTCGACGTCTCGGATGTTCCGACATCCGGAGCTTCCTGGGTATTTTGCGGGTTTATCGACCATGTATTCGTATAACCCTTTTTGATCGAACATCCCTTCCTTCACGATCTTGAAGCTGACAATCTCGGCACCCTCTTCGAAGATATTCACCGAGGTCGGGGGCATCGATCCGGGTAAAATACCGCCGATGTCTGCATGATGCGCACGCGACGCGGTAAAAAATATGATTTCTTTCGATTCCGGATGAAAAACAGGACTGATTATGGTAATGTCCGGGAGATGTCTGCAGCGAAAAAAGCTATAATGAACAGGAAGAAGAGAAAATCGAAGGGACTTGCGATCCTCCTGCGTGAGGTGAATTCACCATTAGAACATCCCCTTCCTTGAGATCATCTCCATGAAGTTTCATTTGGTATTTGACGGCACTATCAACCAACTTCAACGAGGACCAGAGCACCAAGATAAATACGCTAGACGCACAAGCTCATGGATCCCAAATGAATCGGAATGAAGGGAGCGTTTGCAACTAGATCGCCATCCGGAGCAAACAACGCGCAGGAAAAGTCCAGGCGTTCTTTGATATTTGTGCTGATAGAGGTCTGCTGCAGCGAGCGACCCATGGCCTCAGCAACGCTCATGAAGCGATTCGCGAAGAGCGTGAGTAAGATGGGATCAGGTCCTCCAGAGCCTGACATTTTGTAGTTGTCGTCGCGGTATCACTGGGTGCAAGTCACAGCGATGAGAGGGAAGCCGAACTCGGAACATCAACTTGGCGCTATGTCCCGTGATATCATGATGACGAAATATCGGGCCTGCATCTGGTCTTGGCATTCCTCTGAGCTCTGAGCTCATCACAAACTAACCAGGCCTCATACATATACTACATTGCTTTTCTAACTTCGCCAACCCGTGCTGGGACACGAAGTCTGAGCGCATGATCCCGCGTCCGTCATTGCCATACATGCGACTGTCAAGGGTTTCCATCACCGCAGCACGCTCACCTCAGGCCTCAGGCATTACCACAAGGTTTAGATCCGGGTTTAATGCAAAGATACTGTATCGCAGTTTTTCATCTACTTGGTCATCCGGGAAGGCTAAATGCCGTCACAAATCCACCCTCACAACGCCAATGGAATATCCAAGTAGAATGAATACTTCCAATAGTTGAGATAAGATAACCGAAGGTACTCAAGGTTCCTCCATGGTCGAATACAGAATGTTGGTAAGGCGACTTATGACTGACATGTGGTCGGAGTATTTGATCCTTCTCAAGCCTTCAGATGTGTACGACTTGTCCATGCCGAACGGAGGAAGCGCGGTCAGGGGTCCGTCGATTCAGGTAGCAAACCAGAAATAGATCGAGTGAAGTTGTTAGTACATGTCGATGATAAAGTACACTTTAAATAGCGAGACTCTTCTAGTGGGGCAGCAATCAGGGTCTGAAAGAAAGGCAATGGGATAGGAACCGTGGACTTTTTCTGGATCTGGAAAGCTATCGAAGCAATACCATCCTCTCGTCATGCCTATACTTAACTCGGGCATAAAAATCATTGCTTCTGACCCGTACGCTCAGTCTCCGCACGCGCTTCAAAAAACCTGCGGACATCGATCTCCCCGACTTCTCTGCCTTCCTGTGCAAATGGCCTGAGGAAGTTCTTGAGGTCGTCTCTGGAGAATGATCGTATCTGTATACCGCCAGAGACATGACTACCAGCATACCTCATAGTATTGAAAGCCCGAATGCCATCGAGTGCACGGTCACGCGGTAGGCGGTCCAGGGCACGTAGTCCTAGTTCCTCCAACGATAGTTCTAATCACTGTTATTCGCTTTTCTTGCAATTATTGGCGATCAGAACTCACGGGAGTCAGGGTCTTCTGGCGGTTCATAGGTTTCCTCCTCCTCGAGGAGATATGGATGTTTCCGTAGCGCATAGCAAGAGTCACACCGGCACCATCGCTTGCGCCAGTCTCCTGAGAGGAATATGTCACCCGCACCCAGCGTCTGCACGCCATTCTGTGCCAGAACTGCCTGGGCAATGGGATGTGGGGGTGGTGCCAGGCACACCTTTTGAGAGGGGTCAGAGGACGTTCCGGATGTGCGCGAGCGTTTCATGCTCGGGCCATCGGCAGGAGGGGAAGGATCAATTAGACTTCTTTTTTTACCCTGCAGAGTATCGTGGTCTAGTTGTGGTGGTGAAGCGTCTCCAGATAGAGGTTGGATAGGTGGGCAAGGGTGATTCGACTCGGGCATTCCGACATTAGTGGAGATAGTGGCCTCCGCTGCTGGGCCGTCATCTATCACAATATCTTCTTCCTGGAGAGCACCGATGATCCTCCATGATGAGTCAGGGTCATCACGGACAACCATAGCAATCCCTGGAGTCCCGGCCCAAGCCTGAAGGATGGGGATTTGTGACACACATGATCTGCAGACAAGTGCATCATAATCCTCAGCCGTGATCAGGGGACGTGGGAGGCCGGACGAGGATGCCTCTGAACGGGAATCGTCGGCTTGGTTCATTTGTTCGGTGCCATTCTCTTCCGCCAAAGCCTCGGGGGATGGAAGGCGAGATGATGGACGAGTACGCAAATTCAGGCAAGATTCGTGAAACCAGTCCTGGAAAGTGCATTAGCGAGACACTTGACTGAAATAGTCATGTGCGTACTTCACAGGAGAGACACTGGATCATGGTCTCCCGCTCGGACTTTGCATCGTACGGTCGATCACAGCGACAGAAGTTGCCATCGAAGTTTTGGCCATACTCGTTATCCTCGTTTGGGACCTCCTGAAGCCTATGAAGGGAACATTGCACCGTGAGCGCACTGGTTGGGCAGTCACAACGAAAGTTGCGCTTTGGGAACAGCTCGAGTTGTTCGTGATCCGTATGGCAGGCGATAGAGCAGGAGGAGCAGATGCCGCGTCGTGAAGCACAGGTGAGACAGAGGTAGACAGCCTGGCGGATGTGACCACGGGGATAGGTACAGTTAGAAAACGAGAAAGGAAGTGCCAAAGCGGCTTCCTTCTCGAGCTCTTGTTGTGAGTCAAGATATTCTGTGAGAGTACCGGCCATGTCGCGTCAACTTGCAACTACGCGGGAAATTAGGCTTGCCAGGCCCACCACGTGGGAAATACAGTAATCACCGCCCAGACATGCGTTAACAATAGGTCAACCTCAAGTCTCATGCACAAATTTTTACCATCAGAATCCTTTGTTCTGTATTTTAATAAAATTTCTTGTGTAACGACGAATTTCAATTGTTGCTGCCCATGGCCACAAAGTACAAAGCGGTCATTGTCAATGTACCTAAAGTTGATCACGTGGACGTAGGGCGATGTATGGAAACGCGGGCCGCTGGCCCCGCTGTTAGCGGGGCGGCGTCCTCTTGTATGCCCCCGCTTCCGCCCCCCATTAACACACCCACGCCCGCCCCTTCTCACCGACCATGCCGGCCCCCAAAAGCAAGAGCAAGAAGCGCGCGCTCTCTGCCGCTCTTGGTGCTGGAGAGGCATCCTCTTCAAAACGTATGAAATCTGATTCAATCGACCCCTCATCCCGTAAGTCGGACTCTTCATGAGGCTGTACATGTCCGTGTGGCGGGCTCTTATACCGTCTGCAGCACACTCGGAGTCGGGACTAAGAATTCAGATGCAAGAGAAATTCTGCCTCGCCACCGCTTATAAAGACGCAAAACTCTCGAGATGCACTTCGTGCTCCCGTCGCAACGGGATGGATACCTGTCGCTTCCGTGACATTCGGTACATCATACGCGACGCCGCTGGTGCTTGTCGCGGAGTTGGTTTCGAGACTAAACCCGCTCCGACACTGGGACGGATCAAGTTTCCTCATTCATGGAATACGGAGCTGCGGAAAGACCATGTCGATACCATCAAGGTTGGTGTCGTGATGGTTTTGCCTTTTCCACAGCATCGCTAACTCCACGGAAAAGCGCGTAGTCGCAGCGGGGCTTCTGCCAGTCCTCCAGAAAGAAATCAAGCATTTGGAACATAAGGATACTGTCTGCCGGCCTCGTGAGGTTGATGTACGCGCAACATGCGGTAAGGAACCCCGCTCTCTGTTTCAACACGATACCGACTGAATGCACCAGATACTTGCTTGACGTCCCTCTTCTCTTTGTCGTGGATGTGTCGTTCATGTGGCCGCGAGGCGTGCGCAGATTGCTACGCGAAGCTCTGCTTAATACCCCCAAATACGACCCCGGCGAGCGCGCCCAAGGATCGCCGTGATCCTGAGAAGCGTCTCGTTGCTTGCGTCCCCCGCGAGAGCCATTCTTATGAGCATTTTTTTCCAATTTCGCGCTTCGCAGAGTCGGAACTTCGTTCGGCGGTTGAAGAGATGAACGCCATCCTGAATGAAGATAAACACGCACGCCCTTCAAGAGAGCAAACCCCTGCCAAGGCGACTCCCGAGTTGCAATACCCGTCACCACCTGATGCCGGTGATGCATTGGCAAACCTTGACTTACTTGCTGCCGTTGTCGCTGCACATCCACATCTTCCAAATAACAAACAACTATCATCATCCCCAGACGCGAAGACATCCGTCTCATCCCCACCGACTCAAGAAATGTTGGTACCAGTCCAGGGCACACCTATAAAACCACCAGCTGTCCCCACATCACCATCACCGGGCGACGTCATACCCCTCGTGAAGGTAGAAAATACATCTCCCGACATAGAAGAAGCTACAACATCCTCTACCTCAGAGATTGTGTCCAGCCCCCTCCTCCCCATTTCACCATCTACTTCTGCGTCTGAACTATCTCAAGGACTAAAGTCGAAGTCGCCGGCGCTATCTACGAACCTTATTATTCCCGAGGATGATACTCCCTTTCATCCAACAGTGACATTCAACGACTCTACACTCACGGAGGAAACCTTTCGGCAAGTCTGGGTCGAGGGGCGCCCGCTTATTGTCAAGGGAGTTCTTGACAAATTCTATGTAAAATGGACCCCGCAATACTTCATCGAGAAATACGGCGATCATGGCTGCACAGTCGTAGATTGCGTTACAGAGGCCAAGCGAGAGGTCACAGTTGGTTGGTTCTTCACCTCGTTCGGCAAGTACAGCGAACGGGACAACACCCGTGTTTGGAAGTTGAAGGATTGGCCACCATCGACAGATTTCAAGAGTGCGTTTCCAGAACTGTACGATGATTTTTCCCGGGCCGTGCCAATTCCGAGTTATTGTCGTCGCGACGGCGTGCTTAACATCGCGTCGCACTTCCCCCCAGATGTCGTCGCGCCTGACCTTGGTACGCTCTGACATTCCCTTCTGGTAGATTATAGGCTGATGCTCGTTTGATAGGCCCAAAGATGTACAATGCGCTGGCCACAGAGGACGCTGAAGGCTCGAAAGGCACGACGCGACTTCACATGGACATGGCGGACGCAGTGAACATGATGGTGTATGCAGAACCATGTACCGATGGTACACTCGGCGGCGCACGGTGGGACCTTTTCCGTGCAGAGGACGCCCCAGCGATCAGGAAATTCCTGACTGATCGCTTCAAGCTGGCTAGTGGGATCGACCCCATTCATTCACAACAGTTCTACCTCGACAAACAGCTGCGCGCCGAATTATACGCCAAGACTGGCGTAAGGAGCCATCAGATCATTCAAAGGCAAGGCGAGGCGGTATTCATCCCAGCTGGGTGCGCACATCAGGTGCGTTTCACTCGTCCTACCATGTGGATTAAGAGCGCGGTCGCTGACACAGCTTGTTCTGCTAGGTGTGCAACTTGTCAGACTGCATCAAGGTAGCGGCGGATTTTGTCAGCCCGGAGAATATAGAACGATGCGCACGCTTGACGGAAGAGTTTCGCGCGCAAAATCTAGAGCGGATGTGGAAGGAGGACGTGCTCCAGCTGCAGACGATGATGTGGTATGCGTGGGTGTCGTGTTCGCAGCATCAGTCTGTGTAGGTGGCCAGTGGTTGTTTGTAACACCCCCAGTTTTTCGCTTGTTTTTCGCGTCTGGTACGGGACAGGATTGGTGCACGCGATTTTTTTTGGTTTTTGTATGTATTCTCACCTTTATAACCCGAGGCGGACAGGGCATGCATTTGTATATTACATCGAAGTACGACTTAGTAGTGCGTACGCATTCACGTAGCTGAGTAACATGTTTCACATATGGGATTATCGCAGGCCCCGACGTCATCTACGGAAACGTGAAACGTGGCCAACTACGCCATAGAATATAGCTCAGGTAAACATACAATTATGTCACCTCGTTGGCTCACGAAAGGAAAAAGAAAACAAAGGAACGCAACGTTCCATAAGAAACAAGATCAATGGCAAGTCCACCACGCCGGAGAAACCTTTCAATCACCCGACCATGAGCACAGGACCCCGAAGCGAAAAAAGGAGAGGAAAGAAGATCTAGGGGAAGTAAAAAGGCCGGAAGACTATACTGGGGCCAGTCTGAGCGCTGGCTCGAGCGACAAGACCCCAGATACGCGCGGCGGGACGTATGGCCGACAAAAGTACGGAGCCGATGGGTTTCCGAGAGACAGGGGCTGAAGGAGTGGAGCAGGTGGGTGGAGCGGATGTCGCTGACTGAGCGCTGGGTCACGGGTGCTCACCCATGCAGAATTCATAATGCGTGGCGCGGCATTCAAGTTGACACCCTCAAGTCATCACACATGAACTCTCATAATGCATAGGTTTCTATGGCTGCCCAACGTTGTACATTACGAGGGGGTTGCCGTCACGCTTGACATTGTGCACCCATTGGCATGCGACAAGGACTACAAGGTCATCTGCTAGAATAACTGCACATTCTTCGTGCGGCGAGCACTGGACAGGAACAGACAAGGATAACCCGATATCTGCCGCTTCAGGGTCGCTCTCAGCCACGCAACGTGGCACAATCATCTGAGCATATCTGAGTCATGATGGCACGGGCTCGCAATCTGACGTCAATAAAAGCTTTAACCGACACTAATCCAACCATAGTACGTAATGCAAATAAATCTGTGGGGTGGTGGCGACGCTTCCGTACTATCTCCGTCTGGTGTCGTCTCGTCTTCTTGAACGCTCGGACCTGCTATAAAGGACAAGCTCAGCTGTCGTGCTCAACTAGTCGACTAATTCTGACTAGACCATGACTTCCCCTGGAACCGATAGCACCCAGCACCTTCCCCAAGAAATATCTACTAATGACCAACTCGCCGCCATAGCCCATTTCCTCGACGAGCTAGAAGCGAAGACCCCCGTCAAACATCTACAGCGCGAGACAGATGGAAACAAAGCCCTCCTCGACACCATCAATGCCCTCATCGCAGTCGTGCGTGTCGCTCGTCATTCCTACTAATATTAATATTGGACCGTCTCACCGACACGCTAATTGCATATCCGGGGATATTCACTCACCCCACTTTCTGGCACCCCAGGGTGCATTCATAGCAGGCGTCCAAGCGCAAATAATAGGCATGACGAGCGATTCCAAGTCAAGAGTCATAGAGCGCGCCACAAACTGGCTCGGCTTCGTCGGCCTCGCGCTCGACCTAATCGGTACAAGTTCAGGCGTAGCGCGCGCTCTCCTCCTCCAAGCCGCCATGCGCCGCACCCACCGACTCACGGCGCGTCTCACGACCCAAATCAACGCCGCGCGCCACCAGCTACGCGAGCTGCAGCTCCACGACGGAGACCTCGCCGCGGACGCCCACGCCCGCCGGTCTCTCGCCACCTCTGTCCGCGCTATATCCCGCGTCGTGGCGCTGCTCGCAGAGGACGGCGGGTTCGGCGTGCAGGCTGCGGATCGAATCGTCGAAATCGAGGTAGCGGGAGAGGCGGCGCTCGATGCGCTCGGCTCGCACCCGCCCTCGCGCCGGCCAGGGAGGGAACATAAGTCCCATCTGATGCGGGCGCTGTTCTTCTGGAACGTAGATATGCGGTCCGTACACGTGGAGGGTCTCGGACATGTCCCCGTTTTGTCCCTGGCCAGTGGGACGCTGTGTTTGCTCATGAGCGTGGTTCTATTCGCTGCGGCGTCGCAGGAGCGTTCCGTGTGGATCTCGTGCGTTGCGATTGCCGTGACCATGCTTCTCAGTTCCGTTCTCCCGTCCAATCCTCTCAGTAAGTCCCTATCCGTACGGGTACGTGCGCTGACTTAACTTGATTTGGGCACAGCGCGTAAGCGTGCAGTTCTTTACGATCGCGTCGAAGAAACTCTACAAGAGTGTCCACCAGTCAAAGCCCCGGTGTACTCAGCCACAAACATGAAAGGGATGTAATCCGTCTATAAGATGGTGCGCGAGACAGCTTCGCCTTAAATCGCATCTGCTATTCCGCCTACATAAAGCCATTTCGACGTGCATGTTTGGGTGTCGGGACACGGGCTAAGCACAATCGATAATCACGACTTGCGGGGAGCTTGGCATCTCACCCTCGATCACGTAGAATACAGTGTATATATTGCCTGAGACCTAGTGCCACGGTGCTATCTTCTACGGAAACCCGTGTAACCAAGGTATCAAGCTAGTCCATTCTACCCTTCAGTGTACGCGTGATGACCTTCTCCGGAGTACTACAAAGTTCATGACCACTATAAGTGAGGGCACAGGATAACCGCGTCGAACTCACATTATGTATACAATGGCTCCCCAGCCTGAGTACGCGTCTCGGTCAACAGCGTTGAGCAATGTTTGGCTAATCGTCTCAAAGAGATCTTCTGGACCAAGGTCCGGTTCCCATAGCCCTTCGGCAACACCAAACAATTTGTCTGACGCAGTTCCTGCTACGATAAAGTCTTCTGCGAAGTTCAAGCAGCCAATGAGGTCTGCGCCAGCAATATATGGCTTGAAGCCACCTGAAGGCGTGCGTTCTAATCCAGCGAGCACTGGCTCAGTGAAGTATGGCCCAAAGCGTCGTGAGTAGAGTGTACTAGAAACGAGATGAGCAAAAGTGGAGGGTTCGATGGCGCGGGATTCTTTGATGGTGAACATGTTGACAAGGTATCGGAAGCGATCACGCCTAATTGCTCATAAGAATGGTTCCCCGTTATGAAAGCAAAAGGGGCATACAGTGTGGTGATATCCGTGGCAAGACCAGTAAGTCCCAGATATATCCTGTCGCTCACAGGAAAGATCTATGCTCGTAGGTGCATATATGCATGGTTAGAAATGTCATGGATGGTGGAGAGTGATGACTTACCTTTTCAAAGTTCAAAGCAACTGTCATCGCACCCGCACCTAGACGCAAATCACTGGCGATGGCGACGCAATCTTTACCGGCCATTGCAATGACCGATCCACCGTTATGATCCATTATAGACTGCCGAAAGGTGAGTGAGCCACATGTACACCATACCAGTAATACGGAGAGCGAACCATTTTGGATTATCTAGGGCAGGAACGAGAAGATCGTGGTAGAGGTGAACGAGGATGAATGTAAATGCTTGCGCGTACGCGGCCAACGACATTGAGCAGGGGACGACGCGTCTGTGCGTGTCACGTCACTGTCACATACGACCTCACGCTCGTGCTTGTCACACCTCTCAAGTTCAAGTAGTTAGGTCAGGGTTCAGGAGTACACTTACATCATAACAGCTACTACATGACATTACACTAGCTAACACCGAGCGACTGTACCCCTCTCTGTACTGCAGATGATCAACTCATTTCCCATTCTCATTATTCAGCTGCGCTGAGAGGGCGCGCAACTCCTCGCGAGTCTAGGTCATATTCAGGCCCCAGGGTTGGGAATGATACTATCATAGCATACCTTGGGTTGCTCCAGACGACTCAGAATGTCATCCGAGGGAATGTAAGGACCACGGGCATGGAGTGCTCCAGCCGTGGAATCGAGGCCACGGCCTGACTGCGGATCCCCAGCTACAAGGTCTGCGGGGTTATTAGTTTTCTACTGTATTGGTGAGAATTTAACGATTAAAGGAGAGATGCGGAGACGAACAGCTGGGTGGGGTTGTATAGAATATGTCTGCTCCTGTGAAGAGGAGGAGGATTGCTGCTGGCCGGTGGACATGGTGAGGGTAGAACGTATGTGATATACCCGCCATTTGACGTCACGGGTCGAAATAAATATGGTGCTGCGCCTTTCGGAAGATGCCGTGGCTCGGGAATGCGAAATTGAGACAACCGACAGCGGCGAGGCGAGGCCACACAGCCCGCAGTTGAACTTGAACCGCAATGCCTTCCTCCTCCACTCTGACGAGCAACGACAGGAGTCTCATCAAGTCTATCATCGCTTCGCCGACGAAGATACTAGCCGCTTCTCTCGCTCGTATTTACTTCGCCCACCCTGATCCACGCTCGTGGTCATACTGTGGCTTACAAGGCGCCCTCGTGCTCACAGCGGACCGTGCCCGAGGTGCCCATTTCCTTACTGTCATCGACCTGGCAGGCTCTCGCGGAGTAATCTGGGAGCACGAGATCTATAGAGACTTTGAGTATAATCAAGACCGCCCCTTCTTTCACACTTTCGCGGGCGATGTGCGTGCTCAAAACTCGTACTATTCTACACTGATCGACTAACGTCCATGGCTAGGAATGCATGATTGGTATAGTCTTTCCCGCTGAGAGCGATGCGAAGAATTTCTATAAGCATGTGACGAATCGCAAACAGATTAAATGTACGTCCTGTAGTCTAAGCGTACCGACAATGTCTGATCCTCAGCGAAAGCCAAGACCGAATCAGGGGCTCCAAAGAAGAAGAGCGCGGGCAAGGGAGGCCCGATCGACAAATCCCAAATCTCAGCGCTGACGGCAGGATCATTCGTCCATGTCGCTCACATGGGCTACGACGCAGAGAAAGGTTTCACATCCAATGGCGTCGACCCATCTTGGACCGTGTTCCTCGGAGACCTCCATCGTCGTGGCATAGATGATGCCGTCATTGCAGAGAACATGGACTTTATCAAAAGTTTCGTGCGTGACGCTCAGAAGAGTGAGGTTGCAACCAACGGTGCACCAAAAGGCCCGATCGACAAATCTCAGCGCTGACGGCAGGGTCATTCGTCCATGTCGCTCACATGGGCTACGACGCAGAGAAAGGTTTCACATCCAATGGCGTCGACCCATCTTGGACCGCGTTCCTCGGAGACCTCCATCGTCGTGGCATAGATGATGCCGTCATTGCAGAGAACATGGACTTTATCAAAAGTTTCGTGCGTGACGCTCAGAAGAGTGAGGTTGCAACCAACGGTGCACCAAAAGGCCCGGTCGACAAATCCCAAATCTCAGCGCCGACGGCAGGGTCATTCGTCCATGTCGCTCACATGGGCTACGACTCAGAGAAAGGTTTCACATCCAATGGCGTCGACCCATCTTGGACCGTGTTCCTCGGAGACCTCCATCGTCGTGGCATAGATGATGCCGTCATTGCAGAGAACATGGACTTTATCAAAAGTTTCGTGCGTGACGCTCAGAAGAGTGAGGTTGCAACCAACGGTGCACCAAAAAAGAAGGCACCACCTCCCCCTGCACCTCGACGAATCGTGCATGCCCAACAGGATTCTGTGCCAAACGCGAACTCTTCGCGTACCACGAATGGCACCGAACCCAGCCTTGGCACCTCTCAGCGCGCTGGAGCGCGACATGAGCGTGCGCACCTCACGACCACTACGGCCAACGCATCCAAACCGCGTCCCAGCTCTACGGATGCCCAGTCGACAGTGGAAGACTCCATGACGGTTAGTGAATTTAGCGATACGACAACAAATGAGCAACCAAACCCACTCTTGTCTCTATCTCTTGCCATCCACACACTTCGTCAAAGCGGACACCAGAATTCTGTGCCAAACGCGAACTCTTCGCGTACCACGAATGGCACCGAACCCAGCCTTGGCACCTCTCAGCGCGCTGGAGCGCGACATGAGCGTGCGCGCCTCACGACCACTACGGCCAACGCATCCAAACCGCGTTCCAGCTCTACGGATGCCCAGTCGACAGTGGAAGACTCCATGACGGTCAGTGAATTTAGTGACACGACAACAAATGAGCAACCAAACCCACTCTTGTCTCTATCTCTTGCCATGTACACACTTCGTCAAAGCGGACACTCTTTAGGACGACAAAGCTCTTTTACCCTTGCCCACCAGGACTCAAGCTCTTCTCTGTACTGCAAGTGATCAAATCATTTCCCATTCTCATTATTCAGCTGCGCTGAGAGGGCGCGCAACTCCTCGCGAGTCTAGGACATATTCAGGCCCGGGGTTGGGAACGATACTATCATAGCATACCTTGGGTTGCTCTAGACGATTCAGAATGTCATCCGAAGGAATGTAAGGGCCGCGGGCATGGAATGCCCCAGCCGTGGAATCGAGGCCACGGCCTGACTGCGGATCCCCAGCTACAAGGTCTGCGGGGTTATTAGTTTTCTACTGTATTGGTGAGAATTTAACGATTAAAGGAGAGATGGGGAGACAAACAGCTGGGTGGGGTTGTATAGAATATGTCTGCTCCTGTGAAGAGGAGGAAGATTGCTGCTGGCCGGTGGACATGGTGAGGGTAGAACGTATGTGATTTAACGCCATTTGACATCACGGGTCGAAATAAATATGGTGCTGCGCCTTTCGGAAGATGCCGTGGCTCGGGAATGCGAAATTGAGACAACCGACAGCGGCGAGGCGAGGCCACACAGCCCGCAGTTGAACTTGAACCGCAATGCCTTCCTCCTCCACTCTGACGAGCAACGACAGGAGTCTCATCAAGTCTATCATCGCTTCGCCGACGAAGATACTAGCCGCTTCTCTCGCTCGTATTTACTTCGCCCACCCTGATCCGCGCTCGTGGTCATACGGTGGCTTACAAGGCGCCCTCGTGCTCACAGCGGACCGTGCCCGAGGTGCCCATTTCCTTACTGTCATCGACCTGGCAGGCTCTCGCGGAGTAATCTGGGAGCACGAGATCTATAGAGACTTTGAGTATAATCAAGACCGCCCCTTCTTTCACACTTTCGCGGGCGATGTACGTGCTCAAAACTCGTACTATTCTACACTGATCGACTAACGTCCATGGCTAGGAATGCATGATTGGTATAGTCTTTCCCGCTGAGAGCGATGCGAAGAATTTCTATAAGCATGTGACGAATCGCAAACAGATTAAATGTACGTCCTGTAGTCTAAGCATACCGACAATGTCTGATCTTCAGCGAAAGCCAAGACCGAATCAGGGCCTCCAAAGAAGAAGAGTGCGAGCAAGGGAGGCCCGATCGACAAATCCCAAATCTCAGCGCCGACGGCAGGGTCATTCGTCCATGTCGCTCACATGGGCTACGATTCAGAAAAAGGCTTCACATCCACTGGCGTCGACCCATCTTGGGCCGCGTTCCTCGGAGACCTCCATAATCATGGCATAGATGATGCTGTCATTGCAGAGAACATGGA
>QFEY01001505.1:1546-18192 GCA_003316435.1 Russula virescens
ACAAGAATACATATTTGTGGGTCTGTGTCCGTAGTCGAGGATTTAAAGTACCCAAAACGCAAAGTGGAAAAGGAAGAACAAGTTTGTATAGTGAAAAAGCTCCGGTGGGCTCTCTCAGCCATCACGGTGGGTCTGGGCGGGGCAGGGGGCGGGCAAAGGCATGACCTTTCTCGAGTAGGAGTGCGAGTCGGAGGGCACCAGTTGGGGTGGAGAAGAGGTCATTGATGGAGTTGGTTGGGATAAACCGGCCCTTAAGGTCCCTGTCCATGTCGCAGTCTTCAAGGTAGTGTCGCAAGGTCCAACGTGATCCACACCCCGGGTAGGGACATGTCACGACATCAGGTGCCCCTTGACGGAACCTATCGGAATAGTTGGCCTGGAAGGCATGTCCTGTAATGAGTTGGAAGGCAGTGCACTGGGTCCTTCGGCGGCCAAGCCGAAGAATGCCCTTGACGCAAGGATGTGGGGTGGTGGATGGTGGGTCATGTAAGGGTGCATACATGTGGCGTCGGTCCCGTGGAGGAGGGGGAACGAAGTCATGTGCCCATTCCTCATTCATCATGGACAGGGTAGAGTGGGACCTGCCATCGTCGGTGCATGCACGTGCCTGGGCAAACAGGTGGAAGGATGGGAGGTGCCAGCCGTGGCCATGCCAATGCCATGTCTTCCGGAACCAGTGGGCTGTGACCGATCGGGTTGTGGGGAAGTCCACCACACAATTCGACAGAGCTGTGACATGTGGGAGGAGGTTAGAGGCCCGGAGGGAAGAAGCAAAGTGTGGGAAGCAGGAGTCCGTGTAAAATAATGAAAGAGAAGCAGAAGTGGATGGTAATCTACGAAGTCCCGAAATGAGTGCGAGAAGAAGAGCAGACCGAGAACAGGATCCAACAACAAAGTCAGAGAAAACAAGTGAGCCATGTGAAAAGAAACCAAAGAAACCGACGAATGTGGAAGAAGGGAGATGTTTGGTGGAAAGGATAAAGAGTTTATCAGTGGAGGTGGAACGCAAAACTGGCAGGACAGAGGCCGTGGGAGAGGAGACAGGTGAAAAGACAAAGGATGGGCTGGTCCAGCCATGAGCAGACGGGTGAGGAGGGGGAACGTAGATGGGATATTCCATGGTAGGTAGAGGGAAGATAGGTGTGATGGCATTGTTAATGGTGTTTTTCCGATTGTGCAAGGTACAGTATGTAGGTAAACGGAAGGAACATATGTAAGATTGTCTTTGTAGTTTGCGAAGGCGGAAACGGATAGGTGGGATTGAGACCAGACTCTCAGTAAAGGAGGTTGGGGTGGTGCGGAAGACGCCAGCAAGTTTGCGACAGGCCTCATTCTGGGCCGTCTGCAAGGTGGAGATGAGGTGACGTTGTCGGATGTCTGTAAACCACACTTGAGTCCCATAGGTGAGAGTGGGAATGATGATCCCATTGAAGAGCGTTCGCCAAGACGGGAGAGTGATGCCTCGTACTGAAGAGCCCAGAACCCCAAGTGATTTCACAGTGGATTTGACCCTTGTAGCCATAACACCGACATGATGTGACCAGTCCAGAGTCGGTGTGAAGAAGATGCCAAGGTAGCGAAGTGTGCGGCAGGGGCGAAGGGTGATCATGGTCCCATTTGTGCGGTGAAGAACTACTGTCGACGGGATTGGACCATGGCGAGTGGGTGAGGGGCGAGGACTGTGAAAGAACATCATCTCTGTCTTGTCATGATCAACACTCAGGCCAAAGCGGGACAGCCAGTCTAACGTGCGTGTGAACATTCTAGCCCCTGCCGTGACAGCAGAGGCAAATGTGGGGCATGACACGAAGATGGCCCCATCATCAACGTAGAGGGAGAGCTCACCCATGTCCCAAGTCTCACACTCCCGGAGGAGAGGCGCTGTGTAGAGCGCAGAGAGAACCGGAGATAGGGGAGATCCCTGAGGGATACCTGTGGGGGGATGGAACGGTGTCGGATCACACCCTGGGACTGCCATCTGGACCAGGCGATGGTCCATCATATGGCGTACCCACGCAACCGTCAGGGGGTCCACCCCGAGGTGCTGGAGTGTGCGTGTTAGTGTGGAAGCATTGAGAGAGTCGAAAAAACCAGAAATGTCGAAGAGAATCACCATACCTACCCTGCCCGCATGTATAGCTGTCTCTGCACGATGTCGAAGGCATGTTGCCGCATCGGTTGCTGAATGGTGCTTCTGTGCAAACTGCCATGGCCCCATGAGACCATGCATCTCCGTATCCGTAGCCAGACGGGTGGCCAGGACTTTCTCCAAAGTTTTCCCAGCGCACTCCAGGAGGGAGATAGGCCGGTAGGCTTTTGGTAGGGAGTAGTCCGGCTTACCGGGCTTCTGGATCGGTACCACCTTAGCCAGGGGCCAAGGATTGATGCCGTGTCGTAGACATGCATTGTAAAGGTCTGTGAGCCTGGACCCGTCATGTGCATGCACCCACCGGAGCATCCGGTAGGTAGTCCCAGAGAATCCTGGGGCTGAAGATTTCGTGGCGCCAAGTGCCACTGAGATCTCATCCGCCGTGATATCAATCCAGGGTCTCATCGGTAGGGGATCGTCGTGGTATGTGGGGAAGGTCAGACCCCCGCCGTGTCGGCCAAAGAAGTGGTGAGTGAGAGCGGCTGCAGTGGATGGACCGTCAGTAGATAGGACCCCATCAAGGCCTCGAAGAGGTGGAAGTGAGTCTGCTCTGCGGCCCTTACGCCACCGCGCAGCCTCCCAAATGTCCCGGTCTGGATTGAGGAGGATGTCCTCGGCCCAGGCTTTCTTGGCATGGCGCATGGCCCGTTGAAGGTCACGGCGTAAGCCACGTCTCGTGTCATCATCTGTGTCGGGTTCCCTGGCAAGGGCGCGTGCCGCATAACGGCAGGCTCCATTCCACCAAGGGAAGGACTTGGAGGTGCGTGTCTTCGGGCCTGGGCAAAAGGCATCATTGGTAGCAGCAATCTGGAGGTCAAGGGTCAGGGCGGCGTGTTCAATCTGTGAAGCAATGGAGAGGGGCACGAGAGGGAAGTCAGGCTGGACGGAGATGAACCTCTCTGTCCACTCTCGCCTGTCTTCTGGCATCAGTCGACGCCATCGTGACAGGGGAAGGGGGTTAAGTGGAAGAGGGTCAAGTGTGATGGTGGTCGTCAGGCCAGCATGGTCTGAACCAAAAGAGTCCGCAAATGATATGGAGCAGTGGGCAGGGGTCCCCTCCCAGGCGCACAATGCTGGGTTCACGAGCACAAAGTCAAGGCTTGAGGGTGTGGAGCCCTGTCGTTGCCATGTCACCTCAGTTGAGGAAGAAAGGAATGTGAACGAGTGTGAGTCCAAGATCTCCAAGAGGCCATCAGCCCATGGGGAAACTCGGTGCCCGGCCTCATTGGGGAAGTGTGTGTTGAAGTCCCCTCCAAGCAAGGCCGGCAAGGAGGGGTCAAGGGTAAGGAGCGACAATGGTGCGAGAGAGGGAGTATGAGACACTACGTGATGGTAAAAGTTCAGTAATGAAAGGGGTTGTGGAAATGAAGGGCAGGTGGCTGTGAGTCCAAGAGCGCAAGGTGAAGAAAAGGAAGGGATGAGAGAAATTGTGCAGGAGGCAACCAGGGTGCGTCTGATGAACGACACCACCCAAGGTCCAGTCTCAGGGTCATGTGGTGGCACAAACACCTGCCACGCAGGATGGCGGACTAGGCCTTTCACCTGGTGGCCCTCCGGGTCCTCGTCGCTCCGAATAGGGACGAGCCGAGTCCAGCTCGGTTCCTGCATTAGGATGACCTGGTGGGGAGACATTTCTAGAACAGTGGAAGATACAAGGAGAGAACGGTTAGCGTTGACAGAGAGGATAGAGAGTGAATGCAAAGTGGGAGAGTTTATTCTCACCGTTGTCGCAATTGCCATGGGTTATCCCATGTACATCATTGTGGCATTGTAGCAAGCAGCGTGGGAACGATCGCCAAGTGACTAGAACCTGAGCATGGCCCGCAGTGCGGCGCACACCGTCTCTTACGACGATGACAACCAGTAGTGCCCAAATCAGAGGACGCCTCCTGAATGCTGGTCGCCTACGCAAGAGGTTTGCTTGCTTTGTCATTACGATTCCGCAGGTCGAGTCAGTACTGTCGAGTCACATCCACATCAGAGAACTGCGCAGTATTGGGAACAGTAAGTCTCTGCTTGTCTGCCCGTGTTCGCTTGGGAGAATGATCATTAAATTTCGTTAGATAAACAGGGATTTTCGGTAGCCTGGCAGTACAGTCTGTATATAGTTATGAGGGTAAAGACGAGAAATTGCCACCCTCTAATTTTGCTAAGTTATTAGAACTCATTAAAGATCATACTACGGCTGTACAATATGACGCTCAAGTTGCAGTAATAGCGTGTAAGGGTGATTCACACCGTTGTGCCCCCAACGAGTCTCATTTGTCAAGCAACCATTGAAGGCAGTGCGAGTACAGAACGACTGGCAAGTGAAGCAGGGATTACGACACAGTCGGGCTGGAAGCGAATCTGAGACAAGGAAGGCGTGGGGGATCGATGCAAGGACGCAGTGTCAAGCAGAAGGTACAATGTGGCGGGAGGGAACTGGACCCGAGGGGATGGAGTCGATCGAGGGTAAGTAGGAGAGAGGTTGAGACTATTTGACTGAGAGAGAAGTAGCCGAAGAATCAGCGCCGAAAATGTGGTAAGCGTTTCCTAGAATTTCGAGAGCAGGAAAGGTGAAACAATTTGAACATTAGCGTGGGCAACTAATGCTGCGAAGGAAACCAATGCTTCAGTGTCATTCAGAGAGAAAGAACTTGGGCATACAGGAGAATGCGCGGTCATTGAATGCAAGACGAGGGAGAGCTATGTCAAGCAATTTGCTGACGCGTGAGCTGTGTTACCACTTCACAAGGGCTCGGTCAACATTATGATGGATCCGCTGGCTGGATCTCTGTGCAGAAAATGAGTGTTACTTGCCCATAAAGGAGGTTCCCGTTGGCAACCTAGATCGAGAGGTCTGAGACCTTGAGAACCTTGAACCTAGATAAGTAACTACCAAAACCGGTGTGCAAGATCTTAAGGGAGAATAGGAATATAAAGGATACACGTATGTCAGCGAGCGACGAGGTGAGGTATGGCTCTTGATCGTTGTCTTGGTGCCACCGACATCCCATGTGCGCGAGTGGATTCGTGGTCAATGGCGATACTGGCCTCATGATATGGTCACAATAAGTCCTTTCAGCGACATGATTGGGGGCGCGACGCCTGGTGACAGATAGTAATGCGTTGGTATGAAATGGCGGGCTACGAGTCAAGGGCACCAAATGAGAGAGAGAGCAAGGAGAAAGGGCGGTCGTAATGACACACCGAAGCGAAGCCTATTGCAGGGTCATATTCGTAGGGTAAACAGTGAGCCTGGGGTGGGTATTGTGGTCCGGAAGGCGGAGATCCGCCATCGCAACCATACAGGTTCCCCCACGCCTTAGCATTTCCTTGGCCGATTTGATTGATGCATGCTAGGTTTTGTTGAGCGAGGCGGTGCCTACGGTAGCTGACAAGCCCAAGATCACTTATATGTAAAGGAGGGCTGAGCGCTAAGGGGTTCAATTGCCAGGAAGGCGGGTCAGCAGCGGTGGGATCGATAGGGACTGGAGGAGACCTACGGAATACCACGCAGATTCCCTGCCCGTGTAGCGGGGCTTAGTCCGTTGCAGACTTCATCGCCATCCCTAGTAGGAAGGTGGGAGGAAGAAGAAGGGTGAATGGGAATGGGAATGGTGTGAGGAAGAGCATGGGTGCATCATGACGACTTACCCGTCGATCCAGCATGTCGCCGAGACATTCGGTAGGAAGCCGACGGGTAAGATGGCGATAGGGATGCGAGTCGATGTTGAGGCAAAAATCGATGTTCGTCCGACGACTGAGCGCCCAAGGGTCCAGGGTTGGGTGAGTGAGAGTGTGTAATGTTCGCGAGGAACGAAGATGGTGAGGGCGAAGCAAAACAACTCACTGCTCGTAATGACACACCGAAAGAAAATAATGCGGACAGAATTGGCGATAATATATGGCGATGAGTCAGAACGAAGTCACCTGGGGATAAGAAAATGGGGCGAGCAGGGAAATACAGCGCAAATTCGTCACATAAAAGTCATTCAGACGGTCATCACGACTCAAGACAACACCACATAAGGTAATATAGCCATACTACTACACCATGTGTGGAACAGCTGTTAGTTCAGCCAGAACGCGACTGGGTGAGAAGAAAGAGGACGCACCGATTCGCACGGACGTGGAGAATACGCAGAGAAATCCACAGGGAGAACTGTGAGTATGGGAAACAGAAGTACCGTGGACAGAGTCAAAGAGCGAGGGGAAGGTGATGAACGCGGGCAGGTAGGTGAAGACTCTTGCAAGGATGGTTGAAACTCGAAGTCTAAGCGGGCACACGTACGGATTGCGAAAAGAAAAGAAAAACATGTACCCGACGCACCCTTGTTTGTTACTGTCGATCGGCCGCGGGGAAACGGCGCGGATTTATGTGGAAGCGCAGATATTGAGGGGAATGACGAGAAGAAATTGAATGTTGATGAGGAGCGGTAGGGCAGGCATGGGGAGTGGAATATGTTGTCAGCCAGATCAAAACATTCTGGAAGAGGGTCCAGCGGAGTATGGCATTGTTAGCCATTGCGAGCGAAACGTCAAAGTACAACTTCCCACCCAAACACCGTTCCAAACGCTGTCAGTCGCCGTCCCAAACAGGGTGTCGGAGTGCTTCAGAAAAATGCGGAGAATGAAACAGAGAGCCCGAACTGGTATCCACGTCATGCTTCACGAGTCGACGCGGCCGCCGACCATCGAGCCACGAGCGACCAAGTACTCAGCACTCGGTCTCGATTCTTATGCTCGACTCCAGTGTTGTAATTCTCTGCATTCAAGCACTGGCAGACAAGTGACGAAACCAAATAGGAAATGCGCGTGCATACTTAAGTCAGAGCTGCGGGGCCGGTGGCGCAACTTCATCGAGAGTTGAGTATCTTGGAGTTCGAGCATAAGACAATCCTGATGAACATGGGCCCAGGTGAAGCGCTTTCTTCATCTTTAGGGGATGGATGAGATGAGAGGTGTGTGCTTGTTCATAGACACGATACATCCCGGCCTCCTATTAACAGGATGATATGAGCCTCGGGATGCGCATCCTAAGGAGACGGACATTTAGCCTCTCACTGGCAACCGTAGTCGTTGAATTAAAGTTGTCTACTGCATCGTACCTGATGGAGCTCGTTCTGTAACTGCCCACCAAATCAACCTCAGTGGCACTAATACCCGTCCCCTCTACGAACTTTCATGCATCCAAATCATGGCTCACGTCTTCCTTGGATGCCTTGGCTGTCCTGGAAATTATGCTAGAAAGGTTCATGAGTCTTAGCTAACCACGAGAGTCAATCGTATGGCCTTTATGACGGTGCGATCGGTGTGGCTTAGGCGACCGTTCGGTATCGACGAAGGCAGTAGTTGAATAGGTCCCGTCGACAGTCACCTAGATACGTCACGCCTTTCAGGTCTCAGGGTGCGAGTTGTGGACCTGAAAGATGGATAGACGGCAGTTGATCGTTTGGGTGACTACCATTACTGCTATGATGACTCAAGGTCAACACCCCCGTCTATCCGCTGATAGATCTCTGAGTTGTCCCTTACCTCCCGTCTATTCCCCTCAATCTGCCGAAAGTATTGGTTAAGGGTCATTGAGTTGCGAGTCAGAAGCGCTGGAGGTTCGGTCCCTGGCCTCCCCCACGGATGATTTAGTGGCTCAGCCAACGAACACCAGACACAAAATACCTTTAATGAAACCCCTTTTCAACATCTTTCATTTAATTCGTCCGGCTTCTTATACGAAGTCAAGAATGACCGATGGTCGTATCTTACAAGGGGAAGAACTTGAATGACTCCGAGATACAGAACGATGGGGGGACAATGTCACACGCCCGCGGGGAAATGAGCGTATCAATAACCTAGATGCAGCCTCGGGCACTAGTTGAGCATTCATTCTTACGCATAGGCACACTGGCAACGGCGAGTAGACCTTTCGCGAAGCCATCAGGTAGTTTCCTCCAATATGTACCTTCATCTAGTTTCACCCTACCAGGACCTCAGTTCACGACTTCATCGAGGCTATTGAGGTTCTACTATCGAGGTGCCATCATCGGCATGTAATAATTTAGATATTTCCGCAATGTCCTTCTCTTGCGCTCGTATTGATATCGAAGCAGAGGAAGGTGGGTGATGTGATGTGCAGTATTCATCGTGTGGGGCAGTGGTCATGATTAATGACTACCCCCTGGTGCGATGGTATCGCCTTTTAGGTTGTCGCAGCCCGCTGGCGTTGAGGGTGCTGTCGCGTCTGTTGCCGCACTGGGGGCCCTGGGGACGAGGGTGTTGCCTTCGTTGCTGCTATCGATGTCGTGATGGTGCTGGGTGGTGCTGGCTAGTGTGTGGCATCGTTCTGGGACCGGGCGAGGTCCCCACGGATTCGCTGTCAAGGCCATGTCAGAATGGCATTGCTTCGATTCGACTGGGATTACATAAGCTCGGTTGCTCCTGTTGGTGTTGGTGGCACTCTGACTGATAAGCCAACGTTGGTCGCAAATGCTGCAGCTGGCCCCGCCAAGGACATGGTCAGCATCAAACTCATTGGTGCGACCGAAGGAGTCATCACCGCAGAGGTCGAGGCGTTAAATGCCTGGGTAGAGAGTGAGGTTGGGCACGGGCTCGACATGGAAATCAAGGGCAAGCCCGTACTCAAAAGGCCGCCGCATGGAGACACGACAGAGCTCGAGTCCGATTGGCTGCCACAAGGAGCCCTGACCGAGCATGAACTCCGGGTGCACGAAGGAGAGCGGGCAAGGGCTTCTGACACCAAGGGCGCGCACTCGCCGCTGCAAAAGACGAGAGGCAAAGGGCACTTGAAAGCCCAATATATTGCCTTGGAGAAAATGTCAAGGCCAGATGGGCACACACGGTAGGCATAGTCGACTGCCCAACAAGTCCAGTCTGGCCGCCCGAAAATCCTTGCGAAAATCAATCCAATCAGTCCGGCACCAACAACAAAAATGGGCATGAACCTTTGGAAAACTGTTATGTAATACATGTACTATACATTTGGACATATCATGGGTGACTTGGGTACTCGTATCTGGCATAGGTCGGATGTTGGTCAGAAGGGTGGAGTTGAGTCTGAAAAGAGCACAGCCAAGATCAAGATGATTTCACTATGACCGGTTCTATTCTCTTAAGTCCAAGTCGATTTTGGGGGTGGCAGACAAAAGGACGGTGTCAGTGCTTAATGAAAGACTATAGCCGGTGGCAACACCCACCCAGTGATGAATAGGAGAAAGATCGCTAAAATCAGGGCAAAAGACTAGATAGTTAGTATTCATGGACGCTACGGCGAGCCACTGCCAAAGGCAGCATGGCAGGTGCAAAGAAAGTGTAGTAAGGTGCAGAGGTGTTAGTATGGGGAAGGCAAGTCATGAAGAGAACATAGGCTACGTCTGGGGCATCTTGCGCGATGAGCGGACTGTCTGTATATAGTTATGAGCGTAAAGACGAGAACTAGCCACCCTCTAATTTTGCAAAGTTATTACAACTCGTTAAAGATCATACTACGGCTGTAAATATGACGTTCAAGTTGCAGTAATAACGCGTAAGGGTGATTCACACCATTGTTCCCCCAACGAGTCTCATTGTCAAGCAACAATTGAAGGAGGTGCGAGTATCGAACGACTGGTAAGTGAAGCAGGATTATGACACAGTCGGGCTGGAAGCGAATCTGAGACAAGAACAGAAGGGACAATGTGGCGGGAGGGAACTGGGCCCTAGGGGATGAAGTCAATCGAGGCTAAGTAGGAGAGGCTGAAAATATTTGACTGAGAGGGAAGTAGCCGGAGAATCAGCGCCTAAAATGTAGTAAACGTTTCTTAGAATTTCGAGAGTAGGAAAGGTGAAGAAATTCCAGCATTAGGCAACTAATGTGCGAAGGAGACCAATTCCTCAGTAAGAAAGAACTCGGGCGTACAGGAGAGTGCACGGTCATTGAACGCACGACGAGGGAGGGCTGTGCCGAGCACTTTGCTGACGCGTGAGCTGTGTTACCACTTCACAAGGGCTCGGTCAATATTGTGATGAATCCACTTGCTGGATCTCTACACAGAAGCTGGGAGGCTTACTTGCCCATAAAGGATTATGACGTTCCCATTGGCAACCGAGATCGAGAAGCCTGAGAGACCTTGTGAACTCTAAATCTAGATAAGGCAACTACCAAAATCCGCGTGCGAGATCTTAAGTCAGAATCAGAAGATGAAGGATACACCTATACCGGCAAGCGACGAGGTGAGAAATGGCTCGTGGTGGCTGCCTTGGTGCCGCCATCCTCACGTGTGCGTGAGTGGATCTGCAGTCAGTGGCGATACTGGCCTTATAATATGGTCATAATAAGTCCTCTCAGTGATGTGATTGGGGGCGCGACGCCTGGTAGCAGATAGTAATGCGGCGGTGCAAACTGGCAGGCTACAAGTTAAAGGCACCAATAAGAGAGAGAACAGAAAGAAAGGGCGGTCACAATGGCACACCAAGCAGAGATCCGCCATCGTAGCCATACGGGTTCCTGTATACGTTAACATTTCCTCGGTCGGTCTGATCGATCTATGCTAGGTTTTGTTGAGCGAGGCAGTGCCTACGATAGCTGACAGGCCTAAGATCACTTCTGTTTAAAGGAAGACTGAGGGGCTCCATTGCCGGGCAGGCAGGTCAGCAGCGGTGGGATCGATAGGAAAGGGAGGAGACCCACAGAATGTTATGCAGATTCCCTGCCCGTGCTGCGGGGCTTAGTCCGTCGCAGACTTCATCGCCATCCCTAGGACGAAGGCGGGAGGAAGGGTAAGGGTGAATACGTATAGTGGGAGGAAGAGCACAGGGGTGCATCATGACGACGTACCCGTCGATCCAGCATGTCGCCGAGACACCTAGTAGAAGGCCGACGAGTGAGATGGCGATAGGGATGGGAGTCGATGTTGAGGCAAAAATCGATGGTCGTCCGACGACTGAGCGCCTAAGGGCCCAGGGTTGGGTGGGTGAGAGTGTATGATATTCGCGAGGAATGAAGACGGTGAGGGCAAAGCAAAGTAACTCACTGCTCATGATGACACATCGAAAGAAAATAATGCCGATAGACTTGGCGATAATATATGGCGATGAGAGACAAAAGGAAATCACCTGGGGATAAGAAAATGGGGGGAAGAGGGGAATACAGCGCAAATCCGTCACATGAAGGTCATTCAGACTGACATCGCGACTCAAGCCAACACCACATCAGGTAATGGCCATACTACTACAGCATGTGCGGAAAGGTTGTTCGTTCAGCCAAAACGCGACTAATAAGAAAGAGGACGCACCGATTCGCACGGACGTGGAGAATATGCCGAGAAATCTGCAGGGAGAACTGTGAGTATGGTAAAACAGAAGTACCGTGGACAGAGTCAAAGAGCGAGGGGAAGGTGATGGAACGCGGGCAGGTAGGCGAAGACTCATGTAAGGGTGGTTGAAACACGAAGTCCAAGCGGGCACACGTACAGATTGCGAAAACAAAAAACAAAAGTACCCGACGCACCCTTGCTTGCTACTGTTGATCGGCCGCGGGGAAATAGTGCGGATGTATGTGGAAGGCCAGATAAGAAGGAGAATGACGAGAAGAAATTGAATGTTGTTGAGGAGCGCGGACTTCGGTAGGGCGGGCACGGGGCATGGGACATGGACATACGTGGAATCTGTTGTCAGTCAAACGAAAACAATCTGGAAGAGGGTCCAACGGAGCATGGCATTATTAGCCATTGCGAGCAAAGTGGGAGGACGGTGACTGACTGGTGACTGGCCAACACGAACACACACGTGACCCGAGAATTCCGATCGCGATCGGTGAAGCATGTTGTGCCAGTCGACAGTAGTCGCACCCATACAGTCATGCTCTCACAATAGAGTCCGTCTATTCTTATCAGGAAAGGGCAAGATTATATACCATATGGTCCATATCCCGCGTAGAGGGTCCGAGGGGAGGAGGTCGTGTGCCACGCCTCACACGAAGACTCGACTTGAGACTCGAAGGGGTAGGAGTAGACCGGGCTTCTTGAAACATGGTTACGGCGTCTCATAGATCTCATCAGTGCATTGCACACGAAACCTTATCAAACCATTCAACTTGGTGCCTGAAGGATGATCCAAGGTGGCCCATCCTCGGAACACCGACAATGCTACACGAACATGTGGGCAATTTTATATTGGTACGTGTTCAAGTTCAACGTTCAACTTCTGACCATCCTTCTTTCCTTAGACTCCACAAGCCCCTTGTCTCGTTTACTGTACAGTCCAGTGCTGCCGTCATATACACCATCATTCAATCATGGTATTGGGTCCCTGTGATCCATCTGTGTTCCAGAAATTCGAGCCGTAATGTGCGCATATCGGACGACTGCGGAGAAGAATGTGACTGAGACCGCTATGTTCCCTCCATTCAACGCCTGATGGATAGTTGGCCAGATGGAATTTCCCGTGGGTCATTAACAAGGGCACATATGGCAGTATATGTGGTTTGGACACGATATGGTACGATGGGCGGGAACGGCCAGCAATAGCTTTTGCAATGACCGAACTGGGGAACTGTAAGAGATCTTTGATGGTATATGTTTCTGGGAAACTGGGATCGTGGGGAATATTTGCGAAAGAATTGCTTTCAGATTCTGGGTAGAGGCGCAGGCCAGGTTTCACGAACCGTTGATCGGACATGCCATCTGTTCCTATTGCCGCTGAGACCAGCCTGAGACTATCCTTTGTCCACATGGTTTTAAAGCCCTCGTCACAGGACCCATTTTCCTTCGCCCTTGTCATCTCTGATCTTTGCCACTCTTGCCCCTTTGCCATGTCCCGTGAAGCGCGTGAAAATCCGATCATGTCCATCAACCTAGAGAAGCCCTCCCCACAATTCCCTGACCAAATTGAGGTCAATAATATCTCCTATGCTCGGTCTCTTCCAGGTTGGGTGCACAGATTACTCACCTGAACGTATGCAGGATCTTGCCGTCAACGACGACTTTGACGACCCCAATCTTGACTTGATGGCATTCGTGACCGATGATGAATCACCGTATCCGGAAGTCCGGTCCGCAGTTGCCAATACCGACGATCCATCAATGCCCGCGTTCACTTTCCGCGCTTGGGTCGTCGGTCTGATTTGGGCAATCATCATTCCGGGTGTCAACCAGTTCTTCTCCTTTAGGTATCCCAATGTCTTTATCAACGCTGTATGTCCTTCCGTTGATTTTTGAGTCGATACTTGCTTCCTTCGCTGAATCACGTTGCACACGAAAAAGGCTGTCCCGCTGCTGTTGAGTTTTCCTATCTGTAAGCTGTGGGCTCGTTACTTGCCGAACGTTTCCATATTCGGAGTCTCTCTCAACCCGGGGCCGTTCACCATCAAAGAACATGTCATTATCACCATCATGGCTGGTGTCGGGGCTGAATCAGCATACGCCGTCAGTGCCATTCAAGCTGTTCGATTGCGTCAGCTCATTTCTCTTTCTGCATCTAGACCAACGTTATTACCGTCCAAAGAGTCTTCTACAATCAGCACCCTAGCTTTGCCTGTTGGTTTTTGGTCTTCTACTCGCTTCTCTTGTGTTGATTGGCTTTTTACAAAAACAGACCAATGGCTGATACTTATGTCGACCCAGCTGATCGGATTCTCGATTGGTGGGATCTGCAAGCGATCCCTCGTTTCTCCACCGTCCATGATTTGGCCTAACAATCTCGTCTCCGCCGCCCTCTTAAACACGTTGCACAGCCAAGAGATCTCGGGTTCCCAATCACACGATGGTATTTCCCGCATGCGTTTCTTCATCTATGTTTCTATCGGATACTTCTTCTATAGTGAGCATTGTTCATCTAAGAAAACTTTGCGATTTCATTCTGATTCATCAACATCGTAGACTTTTTCCCATCCTATCTCTTTACCGCTCTCTCGAGCTTTTCCTGGGTCTGTTGGATAGCTCCCAACAATCCCACCGTCAATCAGCTCTTTGGCGTCACCCACGGCCTGGCCATGGGTATCCTCACCTTCGACTGGGGTCAAGTCAGCTCCTTCAACGGCTCTCCCCTTGCCAACCCTTGGTGGGCCGCGGCGAACGTTGGTACCAATATCGTCTTCTTCTACTGGTTCCTTGCCCCCATTCTTTACGTGAGCCGTCCCTTGCTTCACGCCCGTGCTCAATTTCTCAGCCCCTCCTTACAGTACACGAACACCTGGTACAGCGCTTACCTTCCTTTGGTGTCCTCACAATCTTTCGACAACACCGGGAAACCATATAACCTCTCAAAGATCATCAACCCAGATGGGTCTTTCAACATCGAAGCATACAAGGCATACAGCCTGCTGTTCATTTCCGTGTCCTTCGCCATGTTTTATGGACTATCATTAGCATCGATTACTGCGTTGCTCATGCACACATTTCTCTACCACCGCAAAAGGATTTGGATTCAGGCTCGTCGCTCGCTCGCAGAGCAACCTGATATCCATGCTCGCCTCATGTCCGTGTACAACGAGGTTCCCGACTGGTGGTATCTTACGATATTTGGTTGGTGCACCAAGTCCTGTTGTAAAGTGCGGAAACTACTGATACATTTTCAAGTATCCATGTTCGTGATTGGTGTCATTGCCATCGAGATATGGGACACGCAATTGCCTATATGGGCTTTCGTACTTGCCCTCGTCATCTGTGCGTTTATTTAACACCCTCTTCGTCCTTTTCAAGTATCGACATTCATGTGTTCAGCATTCGTATTCACCATCCCCATCGGCGTGATCCAGGCCATGACTAACCAAGAAGTTGGGCTTAGCGTCCTCACAGAGCTGATTGTTGGATACATCCTCCCCGGCCGCCCGATAGCGATGATGCTCTTCAAGACCTGGGGCTATATTACCATGATGCAGGCGCTTATCTTTACAAGCGGCTTCAAGCTTGGGCATTATATGAAGATCCCACACCGCCCGATGTTCTGGTGTCAGGTAGTCGCGACGGTCGCAGCTGGGACTGTGCAGCTTGCCGTGCAGGCATGGATGTTCTCTAGCATAAAGGACTTTTGTTCTCCCGATCAGCCAGACGGCTTCATCTGTCTGAATACCACCGTTTTTGGTACCGCATCAATTATCGTAAGTTATCGCTTATTGTCAACATTTTCTTTCATTTTCTCAACCTCGTTGTCATAGTGGGGTGTCATCGGACCACAGCGGTTGTTCTCCTATGGTCAGCTCTATTACGGCCTCATATTCTTCTTCCTTCTCGGCACCCTTGCACCATTGATCCAATGGGTAATCCACAAGAAGTTGAAAATTAGCTCCCTCAAGTACATCAACTTCCCGGTCATCTTTTCGAGTACATCTTACATGCCCCCCACAACGCCCCTCAACTACGTACCCTGGGTGCTTGTCTGCTTCGTCTTCAACTATAGGATCCGTCGACAACGTTTTGGCTGGTGGTCCAAATACAACTGTGAGTTAAATTCCCTACAATTTCGTGGCGACGCTAATCTTTTTGATGAATTTTTGGCTGGAGATAGATATTCTGTCTGCCGGTTTGGATGCCGGCTATGCCATTGGTATGGTCATCGTCTTCTTCGTTCTGCAGTACCCGAAAAATGGCACGATCGGTCTCAACACAATTCAGAGCTGGTGGGGCAACGTGGTCTATACCAAGACGGCAGACTTTCGTGGGGTGCCACACAAAGCAGTTCCAAAAGGTGGTAGGTTTGGTCCGTCGAGCTGGTGAAACCAAGAGACCGGTGTACATTTCTCTCCCAAGTCCTTTATGTATGCTATTCCATGATCGACTGCTTCTCAATCAATGCTTCGGCAGATGAACCGAATGTAGTTACGTCGTTAGAAAGTGCCTGACATACCAAGGCTGAGTGTGATAGGCTAATTATATCGAGCTCGAGTTTCTCAGTAGCGATTTAGTTTGAATCAAAATGGATGGTCAAGGTATCTTGCTGACGACGACCCACTTCAGCGGTCAGATAATATGAGATTCTCTATTTTACTCTGAGCACGATTCAGGATTAAATGACGTCAGAGTCTATAAAGCGTTGCATGTGTCGGGGCTGGCACCGGAAAGACCCAGTTCCAAAGTGTCCAGACATATGCAATCGACTTGTTCGCGCTGTTCACCGCTCCAGGCCAACTCCCTATCGCAGTTCAATTACCATTCTCTTTAAGCGATTAGCCTGTTTCTCAATATCACACCACTTTCAGCCGTCGCTTTCTTGTGCTCCTTGGCTGGCTTCAATCTTCCGTTTTTTGCTCCGAGGCAATGTATTACGCTCTAGATTATGACAAAGGCGACATTATTCTCACCGCTGTCGCAATTACCATGGGTTTATCCCATGTTCATCATTTTGGCAGCTGCGTGGGAACGATCACCAAGTGACTAGAACCTGAGCATGGCCCGCAGCACGGCGCACGCCGTCTCTTGCGACGATGACAGCCAGTAGTGCCCAATTAGAGAACGTTCGCTGGGTGTTGGTCGCCTATGAAAGACATTTCCTTGCTTTGTCACTACTGTTTCCACAGGTCGAG
>QFEY01001510.1:0-10306 GCA_003316435.1 Russula virescens
GAGGATCGTCCATGTGTGGCCCGATCGGCCGGGAGCTGATTTGGACGCGGCCTTCTTAAGGAGCAGTTCGATTAGCTCCTTGTCGATCAGGGGAAGCGATCGGGGAGGGAGTTGTGGTGGGTCGTCGAGGAGATGCGGCTCTACGTGCGGGGGTTGCTTCGCGAAGAACCTCTGCGAGAGTAGGTCGGAAATCTCCTCATGCGAGTGAACAAGTCCATCTGGGCTGCGGAGTGACGGCACCTTGGTGGCCTTGTGGCCGTGTCGCCATTTTGCTACATCCCATAGTTTGGCATTTGCTATGTATTCGCTGGCCCATTGTGTTTTGGCTGCCTTAATTGTCCTTTTGAGCCGTGCCTGGGCAGCGCAGCGAGCAGCATGGTCTACTGCGTTGCGGACATTTTGGACTGCGGCCGCACAATCCTCGTTCCACCAGGGGGATGCCCTCTTGTGGGAGGGCTTCCTCTTGCGGAACGTTTGTTCGATGGCAGCTTGGGTATCTTCAAAGAGGTCGGCTGCTGCCTTTTCTATTTCCTCTGGGGTAGGGGAGAGGGGAAGGGCAAGCGGTGGTGGTCTACTCTTAAAAGCTTTGATCCACTCGCCTTTCAGTTCTGGTTCAATTACGAAGCCACTGTTAGCGGTATTTGTTGGGTCTCCAGATGCCGTGTGGGCGTGGCCTAAGATCTGGAGGCGGGCGTGGTCGGAGCCTAGGCTTCCTTCCCAGTCGATCTGGAGATCGGAGAAGGTGCCATTCACAGCTGCTGCCTCGTTGTACCAAGCCAGGTCAATGACCGAGTCGTGCTCATGGGCTGCACCGAGGTGTGTTATTTCGCCTGGTTGGTTGGCCAGGTTGAGAAGATTGGTGGCGGCCCACTCTTCAATTCGGTTTGCCCAGGTGGAGCGGGGGTTGTCAGGTGGGGACCAGGTTGCCGAGTGGGTGTTGAAGTCGCCTATTACTAGGGTGGGAGTGATTGCGTCAATGTCTAGCTCGAGTAGGGTTCAGAGGCTGGACTCATCGCGTATGTCATGGTAAAAATTTATGATTTGCCACGTTGACGTGTCAAAGACTATGTCTAGGACCTGCACACATGGGTGAGAGGAGATGTCAAGGCATGGGACTATGGTGAAGGGTGGTTCAAAGAGGGGGTTGATTGCTCGCCTGCGAGCATAGGCCATGACTTTGGGCCTTTTGTCTTTGGGAATGGCTGGGTATAGGATTTCCCAGCCAGGGGAAGCCACACCACCAAGGATGTCAATGCCGTGGCGCGAAGCGTTATTCCTGGCTGTGCCTATGGTGTCAAACCAAGGCTCCTGTATTAGGTATAAGTTGGTATTAGTATCGCTGTTAAGTAGGGCGTGGGTGGCAGCGTTGCACCTGCGCATGTTCACCGACGCAATTGTAATCGATTGGTCGTGAGCCATTATGTAAAGGGGTCAGCGGCAGTGCCTTGGGTGGGGCATGACTGGGGGTTTGTTTGTTGGGATGGCATGGAGGAAGTGTCATTTGGCATATCGCCATCAATCTCCATGAGCGGTTGCCCCTCTGGGGTGTCCGTTAAAAATGGGGGAGGACCTGTTCCACTGCCTGATGGCACAGGAGCAAGGCCTGGCCCTTCAGCAGGGTCTCTTTCCTTTCCTTTGCCCTGGCTTTTGGTGCCGCGTGAGCAGAATTGGCCATGGGCAGGGCAGGTGATGTCTCTACAATGGTGGCCTGTTTTGAAACAGTTTAGGCATTTGAAATGTGTGCAGTCACAGATGCCAGCTATAGCATGTTTACGTGGGCAGCGTTGGTTGTGCTCCACCGATTTATGTGCACTACCACAGATGTAGCATTTAACTGAGTCGTGGCTCAGGGGGCATGCTTTAGATGTTTTTATGTGCCCAAGCGCATGACAGCAGGAGCACTGTATTAGGGCGGGTTTGTCTACCCATTTTTGTATCTGGACCTCTTTTCCAAATAGAGCGGTGTTTCCCTTTAGGAGTGAGCTCGTAGTGGACCCGTCCGGGTCTGAGATCGCAAAAGTGATCGAGGAGTATAGTGACGCAATTTGGCCTATGGGCCTGAGCCATCTAGGTTCCATGGCAAAGTGGGCTTTTCTCAGCCCAGGGAGTGAGCGCACTTCCGTTAGAAGCACGTCAGGTCCAAAAACATTGTCATCGTTGTCCATGAAGGGGACACCATGGGCTACTAGGCGTGTCCAGCCTAGGGAAGGGGTGAGCTGCCCTGTTCCATGGAAGGGTTTGAGTAGGATGTGCTCGTATGATGCGATGACATCAAACGGTACGTGTCCATTGAAGGAGTAGACAAAGTTACCTCAGCTGCGGGGATGGACACTCCAGCGTCCTGCTCGCAGCGGGATCGGGTTCGCTACAGCTTTCACCATATTGAGCCTTACTTTGCGTACGATGGTGTCTGGTGGCCTCACTCATATTCTGTCTTCAAGTTGGCTGTCAAAGTGTCCTCCTGAGCGGAGGACTGTGACTTCCGTAATTGATGGGGCAGTTGACGATGGTTTGGTGGAGGCCTTGGTTTGTTGTTCCTTGGGGGCTAGTGCTGCTGCGCTCGCATATGACTGCGGGTTCAAATTAATTTGAACAGGCATGGAGGCTGAGGCATTCGTGCTTTTCTTCCCCTTGTTGCGACGCTTGACCGTCGTGAAACCTTGGTTTTTCCTGCCAGGGTCGTCAACTGAGTCGACGAGTGAGGATGCGACACTCGCCTGTTTTGTGTTCGGCGCCCCGTCTGGTGCCGTAGCCGTTGGCGGTGGAGCCGCCGTGGCGTTTCTGGCAACCGGTGTGGGCGTTGGGTTTGGTTGGGGGTAGGTGGTAGGGCGGGTTTGGGGTGGCGGCATGGATTTCCTTTCCAGGGCGTCGAGGCGTGACATGAAGGGGTTTATGGCCTCCTTTATGGCTGCCTTGATCATAGCCGAGATGGATGTGTCGTCGTTTGGTAATGTTAGTGGTGTATTCGGTACTCGCGGCGCACTTTCGTGGACCGGGGTCCTCGTACTGTTCCGCGCGGCTCCCGAGAGTTCACCCAGCGGGTTTGCTTGTGCGGGGATCGCTTTCCTGGAGCGTGGGGTCGGGGATGGGTCATTGTGTGAGGGGGTAGTGAAGGTCTGCGCAGTGGGCCGGCCGCATGGTGTGGTGGATGGGGAGGGTGTGGATGCCGGTGAGGTTTTCTTTACGGCCCTGGGTGGGTTTGTCCTCGTGGGTTTTGGGGTGGAAGGCGTGGCGGCAGGGGCGGAGCCTGACGCTGTTCGTTTCTTCCCGGTTATGGGGGTTGGTTTGGGGATGTCGGGTTGGGCGTCGAAGACCATGTTTAGGCCTAAGGAAGTTGCGGCTGCCATGAAGTATGAGGCGTTGTGGTTCCTCACTGCGGTTGCAATTTCCGCTTCCTGGGCCGCGGCTCTGCAGTTGATTTGGTTGGCCTTCCACTCGCACCACTTCTCCTCGACCTCAGTGGTGGCCAGTTTGGCTATTTTTTTCTCTGCTTCTTGTCTGAGGCTGAGATACCAGTCCTGGTAATCTTCGAGGTCCGTTCCGATGCAGATCTCTAGATTCGAGGCGGTGGCCGCAATGCGGTGGAATAGGGTAGGGAATTTATGGGAGATGGGGTTAGGGTCTGTAGTTTCGGCTCTAACTTTTTCGAGGGTTGATTCATGTGAGGGAGTCTGTTGTCAGTGGAAACCTCTTCCGATGGCTGCCAGGAGTGTGCATGCTAGCCGGGCCCAGTCCCTTGGACTAAGGGAAGTAGGGTCACGGGCCGGGTAGTAGCCGCGTTCAATGGCAGCCAGTGTGGTGGTGACTGCGGCGTTAAAGTCTTCCGATGAGAGGTTGACCCCTACATTGCTGCCATGGAAAGAGAAGGGCTCAGAGGTGTTGTAGACAAATGGAGCTCTGAGGTCTGTTATGACCTCTGTGAGGACGCGCCTGTAATTTTCCTCAGTCTCTTTGGGCAGCAGGCCCTTGAATGGGTTGTTCGGGGCTCGGTAGGGGGTTCTCTCAGGGAATAACACTGTTAGAGAGGGATCCGGGGGTTTTTCGGGTGTGGGAGCGTGGGGAGTTGGGTTTAGGGTTAGGGTTTCGGTTAGTGGTGGTGGTAGTGGTTTAAGCGCCATGAGTTGACTGGATCGTATGCAGAAAATTTTGTAAGCAAATTTTTTTACAAAATTTCCTGGCGTGACATGGCAAGTCAACTGAAAGCCCAGTATTGATCAGCAGTGAGTGACCGGAGTCCCCTACCAGAAGCCATCCGGCCATCGCCCGCCTTGCCGTTACAACTCGAACGAACTTGACCAGCACTGAAACCTGAAATGCTTCTAGCGGCACAGGTGCGTTTTCATGCAAATTTGTGTTGTGTACGTTACACTATCCATTTCTTTTTTTGGTCTTTTGTTTCAGCCTTATTAAGTTTCTACCACTGCACCTGACTAATTGCGGCATCATTATGATCAAAAGCGAGGTGAAGTGGTGTTCGAATGCATTTTCCGGGTCATTGGCACTCGGTGCACCCTCAAAGCATCATAGAAATTCCTCGGAGAATGTCTAGCCAACTTGATCGTTTCTCACCACCAGTCAGCCGAGATCAGTCTACTTTCTGGAGTTGTTTGAGTTGGCCCTTAGGCTGAGGCAACACCGGGTCCTTCGACAGGAGTGGAGGTCTGCGACCTATGAGGCACACTTTACAACTGACGAGGGGTCCGAATGATCTCGTCCGCAGTATGGACAGCTGCTCCAGGGCTGTTAAGAACGAGCGTCTGATTTCGATAGGCGAAGTGAGGTAATCGTGAAGCACAGGCGGGCGGCGGCGAAGTAGGAGCATCCGGTCCTCATTGTTCTCTGACATAGGTTGCTAGTGCGCTGCCAGCGACCCGCGACAACAAATCGAACTTGGCGATTTACTGGTATGCTTTTTGTCCTTGACTCGAAGAGCAAACTCACGAAACTGGGACAAAAGTAGTACAGAGCTAGCCTCCAGGGATACCGTGGCAACTTGGTCGCTGCCGCGGAATCCGGGTGCAGTGTTAGCAACTTTAGGAGGATGATCCTCGGGATTCCTGAGTTTCAATCCACTCTGCGCGAGGCCGACAGACGATTTAATCCTTGCTCAAGCTGAACCACTAGCATATCAAGTCGGAGGATTGATATAAGTTGATTCTTGCAACGGATATATGCCCCGTTTCCTTCCGCCCTCTTAACATGCCCGTAATACTACTTCTTGTCATTCTCGCGCTGTTTCACCAACAGATTCAAATGGTTCAAACACAGTCGAATTCTACTGTTGCACTCCCTCTTGCAATGCGCTCTCCTTTCCTCAGTTGCTGGCTTCCCCAGATAAATGGATTTTCAGTCGCCAATACTACCGATTATTATCCCGCTTCAGTACCTCAGGTGTGTCGTTTCACGAGTTTGATTCGACTTAATATTTATCATCCCTTTGTCCTAGGAGCGAAAATGGCGTGTCTACGTTCGTATCGATGGCAACACTTATGGCATCCTAGGATCACCCTTGCCAATAAACTTTGTATTCTCAAATGCGACGGTTCTACCTATCCACTCGGCAAACATCACGAATACAGTGGTAACGCCTACCCGGACCATTCTCACCGCAGCAGCTGGACCCATGCAAGTGAACCTCACTTTTATGAATCCCGTCGAGGTTCGTTCTCGATGATCTTGTTCGTTCGGTTCGACGTGTACTTATGACGACCGAAGCCTGGGGATTGGGTGAAGCAATCGATACCATTCACGTACCTTTCTCTCACCGCAAGATCGCTAGACAACTCGTCCCATGCGATGCAGGTTTTCTCTGATATCAACGGAAGTACGAAAGCCGTGCCTAGATCTCCGTTCTATCCCCTTACCACTACTGCAGTCTGGATATCCACCAATTCATCTATGCCAATCTACTGGAATGTGACTTCAAGTTCGGGCCTCGTTTACCATGCCATCAGATCCTTGGCGCCGGTCTCGGGTAGCGAGGGTGTCGAAGGGACGGGAGGGGGTACGCTGTATTACGCTATGAAAGCCGTAAGTGACGATGATGTATTCATTTCGTTACTCACAGTCGACGGCATAGGGAAGCGATGTCACATACGCGGTTTGGGATGAGCCCCTCATATGGTTTGCGTTCGGAGATATGGGCAACCACGAGGTTCAATCCGATTTTCCCAGGACCATCGGTAACATTTCCTTTGCCATCTGGCGTGACCTAGGCACCATTCAAGCTACGCAGGCGCCCGTTGTCTGGGCAATTGGCCACACCATGGACCCAGTAATTAACTATACAATTCAAGTCGGCTCTTCTTCTGGGAGCGCACGCAGCCCCTACTATAAACTACAATATGCAGATGATTTATCACTGGTTAATATTTGCATTTTCCGGGGAAGCGACGTTCTAACATCTTTACCTAGATCGTTGACTTACTCGACGATTTCGTCGATGCCGCTATCAGGGCTCAACAGCTAGATCAGAGGATACTCCAGGATGCTGCTTCTGTCTCAGACCTCCTTGGAGATCTGGTTTCCTTAGCAGTCCCCCAAGTATTCGGCAGCACACAGCTAACGATTGGAACCGATTCGAATGGAAAATTCAATGAATCGGATGTGATCATGTTCATGAAGAATGTTGGTGGAGAGATCTCTGGGTGAGTCGACGCGCGTCCTTTTCTTATAAAGGTACTGAATTTGATGCCACCTAGCCGGATAAATGCTGTCGAGACTTTGTACGCTGCATTCCCTGCATTAATGTACATCGACCCCAGTCTTGGAACACCTCTTCTTGAGCCCTTATTTCAATTGCAAGCATCACCCGGTCATGGTGTCAAGTTTGCTCCCAAAGACCTAGGTATGTCTCAGAGATACAAAAGGACGTATATTTCAACTATATTTTATAGGATCGAGCTATCCCACTATCTCCACCGGCCAATCAACATACGATCAAGGAGTTGAACGTTCGTGTATAACTTGTCACTTCGGTGCACACATTGAATCACGTTTGGTATAGAGACAGGAAATATGCTGATTATGACCTATGCTAACGCCCGTGCGAGCGGAGATGTAAGCCTCATAAATAGATATGTATGTCAAAACCTCTACAAGTCGTTTTCACCTGGAGCCAACCAACCTTGGTAGTATTCGGTGCTGGCTTCTTGGGCCGATTATTTGTCAAACTCGTCATTAAACACAGCTGATCAGTATGTCTTTCAAAAATGAGACACCTATTAACGATTGAAAAATATGGCAGGTTAGACGTAGATCATCTGGGAGAGTCTGCTTCTCCCAATAACAAAACCAATCTTGCGATCAAGGGCATCATCGCCATTGGAGCTATGTCGAACATGAGCTTGGCTGCTGGCAATATAGCCGATGCTGATAAGTACTCTGTCTGTAACGATTCGTTTGACATTGTAGTGTGGGATTGACCCTCCTATAGGGGATAACTGCACGCCTCTACACTCAGTGGAAAACCGTTGCTTTAGGCAGTGATCAGCACCTGTTTGCGGTCGAAAATAAACCAGACAGTTGGACGTTAGGTTACAACCTATTTGCCGATGTATGGTTAAGCACTAAGGTTATAGAATCATCTGTATGTCCATGTCTTGACTCGTCTTGTCCCAATCTTCATCACTATTATCCTCCAGGTATACGATGGTCAAAGTAACTTCCTTATCAACATCCCATCGGTTGACAACGAAACCGGTTTCGGCTTTTCAGTTGAAAATGATAATTCAGACTTTTTCGCTACAATATCCAGTTTGTAGTTCCTCCTTTTCGACAGTACCATTCGTTAATGTAGTTTTAGGCTGGAACTTGTTTGTGGCTGCTATGACCCCAAATAATATTTTACGCTCGGGTCTTATCGGCAGAGTTCATAACCGAGCGTCATTATCCGTGAATCAGAATTTTGGGGCATTTCCGCTTCAGTATGACAGCAGAGATGGTTCAGACATCTCTGGAATGGGAAGGTGAGTTACTGACAAAGTCTCGCATGACACGCTCATATGCTAGGGATGGTAACCAAATGTCTCATCAGCCCGGCACAAGGCGCGATGTTTGCGCCGATGTACGAAAAGTTCGTGTTGGCCATTCCCCTTTTCTATTGCTAACCTAGTATACGCAGAATTCCTGTACGGCACACACAGTTCAATGCTACTACAACAACACCACCACGGAAAACATCAAAGCCATTGCATGTCAACGGAGTAGGAAGAGCAATCATAGGTACTCTTGCCGCCCTAGTAGTTGCGGCCATGGCCATATTGTATCGATGGAGGCTCCGTATCCGCAAATTCTCGCCATCTTCAAGTGCCACAATTCCCCGGATTGCGGGACAAAATCCGCAATCTGGGTTGCCTGGGACAGTGACAGCGAATACTGATGCCCATAGTCTTCTCTCTTCTACGTCACCCTCCGACCAATCTTCGCCGACTGTTCCCCTTGGCTTGTCAGCCAAGGAGCTTGCACGAATGCGTGCCGAGGCTTCTCGTCCTCAACCCGACGTCACTTCCCCAGTCGTACCAGTCGACAGTGTGTTGCAGTCTCTACCCTCTCCAGTTGTGGCCACAGAGTCCAACGCAACGACATCATCTTCTCCATTTCGGGCAGTGCAGTCTCAATTTGATCGCATATTGCGCGAAATACAGCAACTTCAAGTCCGTGCAGAGAGGTCTGACGCAGGAGCGCCGCCGAGCTACCGTGACGAAGAACCTGGCACTCACTAAAGCGGTGGCATGGGGTCCTGAATTCACAATACAGTACGCAAGGGCTCAAGCCGCCTCGCTGCGAAGACTCCTACTAGGAACGAAGTGGGTTGAGAAGGAGAGTGGAAGGACCTTGCCGGGAGAAGGAATACGAACATATGCTATCGACTCATTGTCCATTTCTGATTAAGAATAGTACCGTTCTCGGACAACCACCAGACCTGCTTGATCGAGAGTCTACAACATGCACTAACTTATTGTTCACGACAATGAGATTATGGGTATCTGAAGCATCAATGCCTATGTAGACCCCGAGGCCCACAGTTTAATAAGGGCACTACCCTAGGGCTACGCGCCGTCGCCGTATATCCAAGAGGCCATCGGAGAATCATACAGAGGCCATGCCCGAAGTCTTTTATTCCAACATGACATGCGCATTCGATTCTATGCAAAGTATGCCCGACAACAGGGTGACATATACCCTTTGAGTAGTCCCCTTAAACAGGTGTTAGCGATTGATAGCAATAATTAGTTATGCTCGAATATTAAATGCATTACTGTGCTTTTCACGTGACTTGTCGCGGTGAGAAATTTTGTAAAAGAAAATCGGGCAACATTGTCTCAATTATATCTCCTCAACGAGCCACCGGAATTCAAAAAGGATTGCACCATCCAACTCTTTGTAACGTAGAGATCATGCTTTTGAATGACCGAAGGGCAAACAATGAGGTTTGAAAATTTGGGAGCCACTGGAATTCAAGAAGGACTGCACCAATCAACTCTCTGTAATGTAGACATCACACTTTTAGTTGACCGAAGGGCAAACAATGGGGTTTGAAGGTTTCGGGAGTGTTTTGGCATCTCGGGATTGTGTCGATTTTCTTACAAAATTTCCCGCGCGCGACAGGTCACATGAAAAAGGCAGTAAACCCCCCACCAAAAGTACACGCTGTGGTGGGGCGCTCAACCGCGGCTTGTCGGGCCGGCTACTATAGTAGGTGCAATACGGTGTTGTGCTGCTCGTGCTCGAGGGTCACACCTTGAGTCACCTCCCGGCGACTATACATGGGATTGCAACGGTGTGGCATAGACAGTCCAACTCAGCGCTCTTAATTCAGAGGGAAATTCGAACCCTTACCGACTCACACGCCGTTGGGCGTCAAGGTCATTTGGTCATGTGTTGATGATACGATACAGATTTCGAGTCCCCTAACCCTTCTTCCTCTGCGTATAACCTCAACGCCGTTCCTCCTGAGCATTCCGTGCTACTGGCACCCTATCCGCAAGGACACCCATGGCGACACTCCCTCAATCCCCTATCATACCCCCGCAAGTGGCGTCCACTCCAGATGATGAGCCCCCCAGGACGTTCATTGACGACCCCGATGCAGATATCATCCTTCGTTCTTGTGATTCTCAAGAATTTCGTGTGCTAAAGTTGTTCATCATCAAGAACTCTCCTGTTCTCGGCAGGCAGATACAAGCCATTCTCATTCCTCCGAAGCGCGCCATTACTGCCAATACCGAAACGCTTCTTCCAGTTGTGCGACTGTCGGATGATGGAACCATCCTTTCGGCTCTCCTCACATTTATTTACCCCATGC
>QFEY01001512.1:0-41865 GCA_003316435.1 Russula virescens
GCGGATGACCGCTTTGAAGAAGTGGAAGCTACACGGCAGTAGTAAACCATCGGCACCAATCATCCAGCCAAATAGTCAGTCGTCCCAAAAGACTGGGGGATGATTGGTAAAGAAATGAGCAAGAAATTGATGCAAATCACAACCAAAAATAAAATAAAAAAACTCATATAACTCATATTGTGTCATATCACATACATCACGCTTGTCACTCCCGTTACTCCCGGAAAACCCCGCAGTCACGTGTTGGGGTTTCGAGTTCGAATCCCGAGTCAGAATCCCGTTGCTGTACAGGGCCTAAACGAGCGAAAATAACCATTTATTAAACTGGTGGTTTTCATCTTGAAGCTTCCCAGTGATGCCCCTCGGGCTCTCAGGCTCAGCCAGTTTGGCAATCGCGACAAGCCTGCTCAACTCGCCCATTCCTCTCCGATGCTACTACTCCAATGCTGCTAAATGATAGAAGATTACCACGCGGCGCTAGTGCGTTGTGCCCCCATCATCCTTGGACGTCCTCAAACCTCCTTATAACCGAATCGGCATATTACAACGCCATGCTTGTCACCCATTTGCACCGTCCCACAATGTACAGATGCCAGAAACCATGAGCCATCACTCGTCAAGATCGAGGGTGCTAAGCTGAAAGGCATATTAGTTGCGGAGGAAGTGGTCACTGAGAGTTTGGAAAGGAAGACAAACCATCACGTACGTCCTTTGCCATATTGCGACACAGAACGAGCTCTCAACTGGTCATTGTCTCTCCTTACCCACAGCCCTTCATCATCGTCCACCCTCTGCTTTCAATAAAACTCTACTTGTTCACCCACAATCTTGTCACTGCAATCGCATGCTTCGGGGACATTATCCTTCTTCTCAAGGTCGAAGAATATTATTTTCGTAACTGCCCCACCTCAAATCGGTCGGACGTCTCGACGTGCTCAAGCTATCCTCCTGTCACCTCTTTCTCTGCTCCCCTTACGTCATTACGTCATCCCGCTCGGTGTTTATCCTGCTTTATGCGCCCCCAGGCGGAAGCTGCATCACCAACTCGATGGAATGTTGGTTTAAGCGCCAAAGTAGCAACATTCCAGAACGCAATCTCCGGATGGTCCTACTCGTTAAGGTTGATATTCGCCCTACCACCCACCTATGCCGGCCAATACCTTACTTTCGGCGCCGGTCGAGCGGTCGATCCCATATTAGCAAGCACCACGGTGTTTCTCGATGATATATTTCCCGTCTTTTCGGTCAATATGGTATGCATAATGTGGCTTCGTCTGCTTGCATTTCTGAAGGTAAGGACATTGTATCCCTATACGCCCTACATCACGTAGTAGCCCAGATATTGACTCGATCACAATCAGCGCTTCAAAAAAAAACAGCAAGTCCTTTACGATGAAGAATAGAGAGCCGATGTTCCCATCGCCCTCAACTCGCTTGTCATCCTGTCCAGATACTACATTGCTTCTTCCATCGGTTGCTTAACCAGAACAAGCTCTGGTTGGAAAATCCTGTTATTAACGACTCAGCCTGCCAACCTCCAATCCTAACCTTTCCACCTGCTGTAGATTCATACCTCCACTATAGTGGCCTGTGTCGTCAGCACTTGCCCTTTATGCGAAGCTCCTGGTGGGTTGTTCGAAAACGGACAACATCAATTGGGAACATGGGTCGTCATAGCCATCAGAAGTGGCTACATCCGCAGAAACGAAACACCACAAACAACTGACGCATCGCAGTTGGACTTCCCTCGAAGATAGGCCCAACTTCATCATTCAGTCGCGCGGGGACAGCGCACGAAACCGTAAGGCCGCCATTGACAACGTCGTTTCGGAGCAAGTCGACGGGGAGCGAAGGTAACAGGGACAGGCGTAGCGACAAGGAGAATAGAGACAAGCTCGCTGGAGGACGCGTAGACCTGCTGGATGTGCACCTTCTCTCTGTCTCGTTTGGCCGGCGCAGCCTACGGCAAAGGCAGCGAGCCTATTGTCTACGTAGGTGTTGCAACGTTTATGAGGATGTTGCATTACCCGAAGGTCGCCACGCCGCTATATCCCCACTCCTGGAAGTTATCATCAACCAATCGCAGGTGTGCTGATACGCCATGAGCGAACAGGCACCGCACGCCCGGGCCCGTCAAGATTTTAGGCTATACCGGTGCCTAAATGTCGTAGACAGCCGTTCAAAATTGAGTTCACCAATAACCTTCGACTACGCTCAGCCGTCAAGTCCCTCCTCAGCTCGCGTCTACTCTCACTTGTCGTTTCAAGTGAAGACACCTTATGCTTCTCCGTCTTCTTCCGGACCAAGAAGACCTCACTCTTAGCCACGCCATGTCCAATCGATACATGGTCTACTTAATGTCCAGACGTAGAACGTGTTCTTAACATCATGATTAACCTCCATATTCCCCAGCTCGTTGTGCTTGAGCCCATTGGGGTATTCGGTTCCGACACCTCGTCCTGTAAGCTTTGGGCATATGAACCCTTGTGACTTACCGTACGAGCGGCGACGGTCTCCGTTGGAGAATGGTATACCATTTTCAAATCTATGCAACTTGTGTCTATGGATGGCGATTCTCAGGATCCTGCCATGAGCTTTCTAATGAGCCCAATAACGTCCGAAACTACTGATGTTTGATTGAGATGTCCTCAAAATGCACAGCCCTGTGGATTTTGAGCATATCTCACTCATTTCTCAACCAATGGACATTATTTGGCTCATTTTGACAGGCAAACCCGTATAGGATGCAAGTAAGGGCACCATGCGATACGAGTACGGGTTAGCCCAGAATACCCCCGGGTATACCCTTGTCATTCACTAGACTAACTATCAGATGCCTCCCGATGGAAGTACGATGGATGGTCGCTTTGAAGAAGAGGAAGCTACAAGGCGGTAGCCAAACCATCGGCGCCAATCATCCAGCCAAACGGTCAGTCGTCCCAAAAAGACTGGCGTGGCACCCAGTCGCGCCGCGCCCAATTGCTGTGGCTCGACTGGCCCGAGAAGCGGCTGTACGACCTCTTTAGGTAACAGCGAATCGATGGGGAGCGAAATCGGCAGGCCGATGCCAGCTCGATCGGGCATGTGGGCGTGGACGACGAGATATGCAAACTCTTCGGAGAAATAGGAGACCTCGTAGAAGAGGAGTCTCGTCCTCGTCCTGTTTTCAGCACCGCAGCAAAGATGGTCGTGACGGCAGCGAGCCCGTCGTGCGCGTACGCCCCACGTTCTCGTAGATATCACATTCCTAGAAGAACGTCGTTTCGCTGCTCAAAAGTGCCCTTCCTGCTGCAAGACGTTGTCATCGAGCTATCACAGATGCGCCGACATGTGAGCGAAATAAAATTTCATTACGCACCGGTACCTTGCCAGATTCCCTATCATCTCACCTAACAAAACTTTGCAGCGACCTCGATAACTCAATGTTATATTAGCGACCGCCTGGTCTGAAATCCCTAGCGCACAAGTGCTTCCTCCAGTCACATCCCTCTTCAAACGCTTTGTGTTTCTGCATCGAGCTCCCCGCCCGGACGTTGCTCAGAGCGAAGACACCACCCAGTTCAAGCTGAATGTCTGCTAAGATAACCGCGTACATAATCTGGGCTAGCGGAGGCACTTTGAACTCTATTGTGTTGGGCGAATCTGGGCCACAGGTTTCGTGGCGGTCTGGCATCCGGTAGTGATAGCGGAAGCTTGTGGAACTGATGAGGAGGCTGATGGATATGACGTATCAGGGCGAAGTCAATTAAAGAGGAGTGAGCGAAATGATTTGTTTCTATCTTTGAATATGCGTTCGGCAATTTTTGAATTGTGAGTGGTGGCGTGGCGCCACGGACATTTCGGATTCATAGGTGCATAGGACCGCAATTAATAATCTCTCAGTTCTTCTACAGTAATTTATTCCCTTTGGTCTGCAAGTTAGCTAGGTTCTTTACATCTTCGACACCTCCAAATATAAAGAGAATTTTCCCTTTATCAAAGCCAGCATGGATTAGTGTTACTGTGAAATAGAATGTTATCGTCTTACTTGTGCTACGTAATGGATCACTGGATCTTTACGATAGCGTTGCGCTGTCTGAATCATGGTTGCGTCATACTGAACGAGGAAGCGACCCACTGCCACGTCCTTACAAATTGATCCCCGATGAAACGGAATAGGCCATGATTATACTGGTGACCATCATTCTCGGCGAACAAGCATGCAATATCCTCTCTTCCATCCCGCACCGCCCAATCCAACGGAGTCGACCCGTCCTTGTTCTGTGCAGTCGGGTCGGCGCCATGCTCCACAAGAAAGCGTGCGAGATCCACGTTTCCATTCTGCACCGCTATATGCAACGGAGTCGACCCGTCCTTGTCTTTGACTGTCGCGTCCGCGCTGTACTCGACAAGCAAGCGGGCGAGATCCATGTGCCCCTCCCGCACCGCCAAATGTAACGGAGTCGACCAATCCTTGTCCCGGGCCATGACGTCCGTGCCGTGTTCAACGAGGCAGCGTGTGAGTTCCATACTTAACTTCCTCACGACAGCGTGCTCCCAAGTCGAACGGTCCTCGTCTCGGGGTTCGTCCCATGATGTGCACGTGAATGGGGCGAATAAGCTGAGCATGATGTTGTCCAGGTTTTCGCGCCTCAAGCTCACTGCTGCATGCAAGGGAGTAGACCCGTTGTTATCCTGGGCTGTCAAGTCCGCGCCATGCTCAAGAAGGAAGCCTGCGAGATCCTCTCTTCCCTTCCGCACCGCCCAATGCAACGGAGTCAAGCCCCTGTTGTTCTGGGCTGTCACGTCCGCGCCATGGTCAACGAGGAAGCGTGTGAGACCCATTCCCCCCGTCTGCACCGCCCAATGCAACGGAGTTGACTTGTTGTTATCCAGGGCTGTCACGTCCGCGCCATTCTCGACGAGCAAGCGAGCGAGATCAACATGCCAATCTACAACATGCAACGGAGTCAACCCATCATTGGCCCGGGCCGTCGCGTCGGCGCCGTGCTCAACAAGGAAGCGTGTGAGATCCATGCTTCCCCTGCTCACCGCTGAATGCAATGGGGTCCACCCCTTGTTATCCTTGGCTATCAAGTCCGCTCCATGCTCGACGAGGAAGGATGTGAGATCCACTTTTCCCTCCTCGACAGCCCAATGCAACGGAGTCGACCCCTTGTTATCCTGGGTTGTCACGTGCGCGCCCTGCTGGACGAGAAAGCCTGCGAGGTCCACTCTCCCCACCCGTGTCGCGAAATGCAACGGAGTCGTCCCGTCGTCGTCCTGGGCTGTCACGTCCGCGCCATGCTCAACGAGTAAGCGAACTAATGCGAGATCCACCCTTCCATTCTGCGTTGCCATATGCAACGGAGTCGACCCACGGTTGTCTCGGGCTGTCGCGTTCGCGCTGTGTTCAATGAGGAAGAAGCGTGTGAGATCCACGCTTCCCCGTCTCACCGCTGAATGTAATGGGGTCGAGCCGTTATTATTCTGGGTTGTCGCATCCGCACCATGCTCTACGAGGAAGTGTGCCAGATCCACTCTTCCATGCGCAACTAAATGCAGGGGAGTGGAGCCCTCGCCATCCGGGGCTGTCGCGTCCGCGCCATTCTCAACGAGCAGGCGTGCGAGGTCAATGCTTCCATTCTCCGCTGCTCTATGCAACAGGCTTGACCCATGCTCGTCCCAGGCTGTCGCGTCCGCGCCATGCTCGACGAGTAAGCAGGCGAGATCCACGCTTCGGTACCGCACTGCCAATTGCAATGGAGTTGACCCATCCCGGTCGTCTTGGACTGTCACGTCGGCACCATGCTCCACGAGCAAGCGCGCTATATCCACGCTTTCCTTCTGCACCGCCAAATGTAATGGAGTCGACCCAGAGCGTTCCCTGGCTGTCACGTTGGCGCCGTGTTCAACGAGAAAGCGAGTGAGATCCATATTCCTCGTCATCACTGCTGTATGTAATGGAGTGGAACCGTATTTATCATGAGTTGACACGTCGGCGCCATGCTCGACGAGCAAGCATGCTAGATCCACCTTTCCCACCCACGCAACAAAATGCAACGCGGTGCATCCATCATTATCCTTGGCTGTCACGTCCGCGCCTCGCTCGATGAGTAAAGGGGCGAGGTCCTTGTGTCCCCTATCTAGTGCCAGATGCAACGGAGTGGACCCTTCCTTGTCTTGGACCATCACATCGGCGCCATGCTCGATGAGCAAGCGGGCGAAATCCACGCTTCCCCGCTTCAGCGCCAAATGTAACGGAGTACATCCACGCCAGTCCTGGGCCGTCACGTCTGCGCCATACTGAACCAGTAACAGCGCAATATCCTCTCTGCTCTGTTCCAGTGCCCGATGCAACGAGCTCGATCCTTGTCCGTCTTTGACTGTCACGTTCGCGCCGTGCTCGACAAGTAATCGCACGAGATCCAGTCTTCCCTTCTGCACCGCCAAATGCAGCGGTGTCGATCCATTGATGTACTGAGCTGTTGCGTCTGCGCCATGCTCGACGAGCAAGCGTGAGAGAACCATGCTTCCGTCCTGCACCGCCCGATGCAATGGAGTCCACCCATTATTGGCCCGGGCAGCAGTCACGTCAGAGACGTGCTCAACGAGCAAGCGTACAAGGTTCACTCTTCCGGCCTCCACCGCCGAATATAAAGGTGTCCTCCCGTATTTGTCATGGGCTGTTGCGTCAGCTCCGTGTTTAACGAGTATACGTGTGATATCCTCTCTTCCTGCATTCACAGCCAGATCCAACGGTGTATGCCCGATATTGTCCCGGGCTGCAGCATCTGCGCCGTGTTCGACGAGCAAGCGCACGAGATCCACGTGTCCATTCAGCACCGCACGATGTAGTAAAGTCCACCTGTCATCGGTCTTGGCTGTCACGTCCGCGCCATGCTCGAGGAGTAAGCGTGCAAGGTCCACTCTTCCAGCTCGCAGTGCCAAATGCAAAGGAGTGGACTGGTAAATGTCTTGGACTGTCGGATCGGCGCCGTGCTCGATGAGCAATCGTGCGAGGTCCATTCTCCCCTTCTCCACCGCGCAATGCAACGGAGTCGACTTGCGGAAATCGCGGGCTGTTATGTTTGCGCCGTTCTCTATAAGTAAGTGCACGAGATCCAATCTTCCCTCCCGCACCGCGCAATGTAACGGGGTCAACTCCTCGTAGTCGCCGTGGGCGGTCAGGTCTGCGCCATGTCCGATCAACAAACTGGTAACTTCCACATGACCCCCATGTACAGCCAGATGTAATGGGGTGAACTCGGCATCGAAACCCCGAGAATTCACATCTTGGAGACGCTGAAACGCCAAATAATCCACAATGGTGTGTAGGCCACAAAAAGCAGCATAATGTAACGGGCTTGCTTGGGGTGGCGACTGCCTTTCAGCCGGTGGGTATGGCCGCTGGCTTCGAACTGGTTCGTGAATCCAGACCCAAATCGCAAGGTGTGGTTTGCTAGCGTCGAAAAGTTGCCTCATCCCTTCTTCTGCGTTTTGCGATACACCCTCAAAACGGGCGTGCTCGAACCAGTGTTCGGCAGCATATTCAACAAGAGGAAATTTCTTAAGGCCTTCTCTTGTGACATTTTCGTCGAGGTGCAGTAAAATCCCCAAACATGCTTGCATGATGAGGGTATGGGCAGATGTCATGGAAAGGTGATAACGAAAAGAAATCGTGTCATGATTGTCCGCAAAGCGAGTAGACGTCAAGAACTCCTTGACAGAGAAATGTGAAAACTGAATGACTTGAGAACCGTAGACGTCAACAAGGGCTAGTAAGGTGGAGCATGTTGACAACACAGCTTCTAATGGATCCTCGAGGCGCCAATCCTCGCGAAATTTAGGGACCGGTCCTATCTTGAAGTCAAACGCGAGAAATTCTGCCAGCTCCTCGACTCGGAGTGGGCGGTAAGCCGCGGCGACGCATAGAAACAGCCGTCTGGCAAATTCCCAATTCGTGCTTTTGATCTCTCGTAACGTGCGTTCGTATGTTTCATCAAGTGTTTCTGGTAATTCGTCCAGGGCATGCCTGATACACCCCGGGAGGCAGTCGCCAAGGTAATCGAGCTGACAATGAATCCAACGGAACCTGGAGAAGGGAGATTAGTGAGAGTTGTGATGAAATGAGTTACTATTTCCTTACATGCCATTGACTCGCTTCGTCAGGACATCAATAACGAACTGTTTGTGCTCCGGCTTCCACCTTCGCATCTTTCTATGCGAGTTAACGGTCCACTTAATGTAGCTCTCGATGTCCTCCATCTGTCCTCTCTCGTCGTGTATGGATACAGAACGGAAGGCTAGTGGTTCGAGGACAGCCTTGATGTCGGTCTCGGGGCGGCTGGTCACGCATATGCGCAGGCTCGGGAGTCGTGAGTCAATAAGGTCCTCCAACAGTAGTAGGACCTTCTCGCGGGGAGACGACAGCGCAGATGAGTTAGAACATTCGTCCAAGGCATCGACAATAAGATAAACCGGCGCTTGTCCTGGGAGTCCCAACAACTTCTTCAAACACCGGGCGAGTTCATCGTCGCTGGCAGCTTGTGCGCCATCACGGTGGGTTGAATGAAAAGTGGACAGGATATCATGGTAGGCGTCGGACTGGTCCGACAGTTGGAATAGGACAGATGAGAGCAGCCCGCGGCGATCCTTCTTCTCATCTTCCCTAAAGTCATAATAGTAGAAGGTGAGTGATGCGAGTCCGCATTTCCGCATTGCCTCTATCTCCTCGATAATCGTGGAACTGGCCGATAATGTTGGTTCTCAAGGCAGAAATATCGAAAGTGTGACGTACCAAAGCACACTCTTTCCTGCCCCCGCTACAGAAGAAGTGAACGATCAGCTTCTGCGACAGCATAAGCACTGGACATTAACTCACGTTTCCCATGGAGCCAAAGAAGAGAATTAGGAGATGTTTTCCACTCCGAGAACGTGTCGCCCTCGACAAACCACATGGCAGTACCTTTGTGGTGTGACCCGCAGGCAATATGATGATTTTTCCACGGATCAGGGGGAGAAAGCCAATTTCGAATGTTTCGTTGCAACTCGTCACCTACCAGACATAATCAGCACTTCCTGTCCGTGAAGGCAGAATTTGAATATGACTGACGTTTAGATTTGTTCTTGTCGCCTGCCACTTGATGTAGGATTTCTAACGGTATTCAGACACAAAGCTGGCTCGTCACTAACAAAACATACCGAGGGCTTCTCGTACACCATTGATGTATGGCCAGCCCTCTATAGGATGGTCAACAGATGTTGGGCCAAAGTGTGCGCATTTGCTTACCGTCCATGGCAGAGTTCATATTCTGGGCAAGACCGTGGACGACTCTGAGTATCTCCGCTGCGGTCGTCCTAGCCTCACCTTGTGAAAGCTGGTCCAACCTCCCCAGTACCGCCTCGACCTCTTTCTCTCCGAAACGTTTCTTTACAGGTCTCGCTGCGTTCCAATAAGTATGGTAACATATCAATAGGAACGGACTCACTCAATTGTCCCTGCTTAAGCAGCTTGGTCGTTATCGCAAGTGTGGAGAGTAACTCCACAACTATTTTGATCACCATCTCGTCTAAGACCGGGGTATGGGGGATTTGGGTGTATATCTCAATGCGCCTAAGAAAGCGTTCAATAGATTCGATCACTTCCGCGAGCATGTTCTGATTAGGTTCTGTCACTTGTGCCGTCTAGTATACCTGGATGTTACATGGATACACACGTCGGAAGTAAAGAATGGTACGTACAGCAAGTAGGACAGCGAGACCAGCATGCAATGCATTTTCAGGAGAGAATGTCTGAAACAGTATGTTAGAGATGAGTAAGATGCCACCAGCGCCTTCTGACGCACTAGACTTATAGCCCAGTCAAAGGCGGCGGCTATGGAGATGGTAGAAATAATTGAGACGGCGCTCTTGATCGATGTCATGAGCCGTTGGTTTCCTGCCAAGTTACTAGCTGCTGGTATTTGGCCTTGCAAAAGGGCAGTGATGGACCCGACGGAGCGGCAACTGTGGAGTTGCACGGAAAGAGGGTGCTCGGCCAATGCTAAACCTGTTTGCTCCTCGTATGCTTGCAAGGCAGACTTGAAGAGCGCCCGAAAACGAGTGGATGCCGACTGGTCGCCCATCTCATAAGAACAGAATAAATGAGGTTTTTTTTTGAAAAAGACGGAGTTGGTCCCCCGTGAGGAAAGGATGACGAGACTGAGAGATGAGGGTAAGTTCAGGGCGAAGGAGTGGCACAGGGCAACGCCGCTCCCTCGTTCTATTTACTATTTGGACAGAGCCGCAAAGTAATTTCCTGAAACAGATAGGCGCATGTTGGGGGTTGGGTTGTTTTTGTGTCAGAAGTGGGTGATTATGGAGCATTATACGGTAGTTAGTGCGAAAGCTAACGTTTCAGAGTGACGTCCGTCCGAGTCGTCTCAGGGGCAATTTACAGTAAATGTCGTTGACAAAGTGACAAAGTGACATTATGAGACGGAGGGACAGAGAGTAGTGATCTTGCTAAGAGCTTGAAGAGTTCGAATGCGTACCTATATTTTGGTCATTTTCAATGTGGTCTACGAACGAGCCGTCACTCAATCTTCCCACGCCTCCAAATATTATCAACTCCCGCTAGTATCCGACATGCGCGATACCGCGTCGGGAAAGCCCCTACACCCTTGAACGAGCCGAAAGCATATTGAAATCGTTTGTTGCGAGTTGCGATCAACTTCACGCCCTCTTAGAAGAGATCTTAGTCTAGTAAGTAGGGAAGTAGAGGGGTATAATCGTCATTCGGAAGGACACCACTGGCATCAAGACACTCCCTTCTGAGAAACTATCAATATCCAACACCTAGTTATCTATCCTTTGGCTCCAGCGGCATTCTTCTTCTGCTCTTTCAACTGCGCGATCCTCTGAAACACAACCGCCAACACACACCCCACGTCACCAGCGTCAAAACGAAGTGAGGCTGAAGACAGGTGAAAGCGAGGCGCACCTGTTTGCGCTCTTCCTTCCTACGCGCCATCTCCGCCGCCTTTTCCTCTTTTGTCATCCCTGCCGTGCTCGGCATCGACGCGGGAGAACCCACCGGCGATGCCGCGCGTTCGCTCGGCGCGGGAGACGCCTGCGGGGTCACATACGGACTTGGAGAAGGACGATGCGCTCCGAGACGCGAGAGCTGCACCGCCTGAGTGGCAAGCGTCCGTGCAGATGTCGCGACTGATGCCGGAGTTGTGGCGGGCTCGGGTGGTGACGTCAGCTCCGTGACGGGAATCGGCACAGGTGGCGGTGCGGGATCCTCAAACGCAGCCCACGGGTCCTCGTCACCAGTGGCGCCGCCCCAACCCACTGCAACAGCGTTGGGGCCAGCCGACTCCGCCGGTGCGCTTTCGAATTCATCTATATATGAGATCAATTAATCATAATAGACTTGGAAGAGCCGTGGATACGCACTCCAGTCATCCGCGTCAGCATTGACATCGATCAAATCACCACCCCAGCGCGCCTCGTCTGCCAATCCTCCAGGTAGAGCACCAGGAACAGAGGTCTTGTGAGCACCAAGCTGCATCCCTTTTGGTTTGCTACTGCTAGGTACAGGTGGTGCTAACGATTGGCTGCTAAATGTAGGCTTGGTCTCACTCGGCACCAGTGGCGGAGGGGTCGGGACGGGTGCGATCGTTGCTTGCAAATCTGTAGGCGCAAACTATGGGGAAATATTAGGAAGGGTAAAAACGGGATAATATTACACGCCTTTCTGCCGATCGAAGATATCGCCCAGCCCGCTAGTGCGCCTGCGGCTCCAGCGGCAGAACTAACGAGTGTAGTTTCACCGCCATTTGAAGCGCTGAAGTCGAGCGGGGAAGCATCTCCCGCAGGGGTAGTATCAGGCTGCAGTCGATCAGTAGAGCCCGGTATAACGTGTTGAACAATGAGCGAACCATTTTGGCCGCGTGCTCTTCGAGTATTTGGATGAACATTGCCACAGCCCGAAATGCCTGATCCCGTACAGTTCTACTTGCGATCAGAAAGACGCAACAGAAAGGAAATGGTGTGTATTTACTTTTCCTTGTCCACCAAAGCCCCCGCCACCAATCCCACGACCTTTCCCGCGAGCTCCTCTACCTCGAATGAATTTGCGCAGGCCATGCAGGCCATGAGTGCGGCTACGCGCGCCGGTGGAAAATTATCTTTCAAGGCCTTGGCGCACGCCGCACCGAGAACTTTACGTCGTGTATTATGCCCAAGTGTCGGGCCGAGGCGGCCGATGAGGATGATGGAATTGGTGCGAATGGAGGCTTCGGAGTCGGACTGGAGGCGCGCAAGATGGCGGAGGAGATCGTTATTCAGGATACGCTCAGTAAACTACGCAGCGGGTATGTTGATGTGAACGAAGAGAGAAGAGACGAGCATCATGGTTCACCTTATCGGAGAGAAGGCTCATGGCTTTCACCGTCGTCTCGCGGATCACAGGGACAGTGTCTGTGAAGCCAGTTTGCTATGTCCCAATATATCAACTTTAGTTTAATGTTGCATACATGAACCAGGCAGGACTCACTAGGTGCGGCCAGACCTTTTCTGACACTGTTTGCCTATCGAGTTTATCTGCAAACTCTGGCAGCGCATCAAGCAGTGCTATGCGCGTGCCACGGTCCTGATTCGCAAATAGCTTCACCACGGGTTCTAGCACAAGGGTTTGATAGTCGTCAGTCAAGACGTACGTGCCGAGCTGAATCACGAGTGGGATAATCGATGGGGCAGAGGTGGACATCGTTGTGAGTGTAAGAGAATTGAGTAGAGTAGGAAGAATAAGATGTGTCGCAAACGTCGAGGGGAGCATTGGGGCGGCATCCTTGATTGTCCTTCCGTTGAGGAATGTCCGTCAGTCTACACATGTTGGCCTGGCAAATGGCGCACCGAAGCAAAACTACTCTTTCTCCATCTGACATCAAACCAAAATTTCCCAATCCTTCACATATCTTGAATAGCCTGTTCTCTTTAAAAAACCCACCGTTCTCCCCCAGACTCTCTGCCGTGCCGACGTCAAGTAGCGCCTTAGCCGTCATGCGTCCCTTAGGGTTTGGATTGAGCATTTTTTTGAAGGAGGGCCATAGTGAGGGCGGAATTTTTCCGCGTGTCGACGGCTGCGGGGGATTGTATGGAGGATCAAGGAATGGCGGGTGCGTTACACTCGGATTGAACAGGCTGAAGGCGAGCAAGGCCAATGCATAGGCGTCGATTGCTGCAACCGGGCCGCTACAGAATATAATCGACCACTGAGAGAGGGTGAACGAGAATGCTTACTCTTTCAATGCAGCCCATCCGCCTCGCTCATTTTCTGGCATTCGATGCATGTTCAGATCCCCTGCATAGGTCTGGGAGATTTGATGCGATGCAGGGTTGAGATTAATGATGAAATAGAATACGCACCACAATGATGGCGTTAGGCTCCGCGGGATCACTAAAGAGCTCAAATCCTCCGAGCTTCCATTCACCACTGGCAGAAAGGAATATTGAGCTAATGCGAACAGTACCATGGGCTGCATTACACGAGGAATTGATAAATGAAAGCGCATTCTATATACGTCAGCATGAGAGGTCATATTAAACGGCAAAAGGAGCACAGCTAATCTCGGTCTATCCAAGGCTAACCTTCGGGTAGTGAAGCACGTACCGTTATGCGATGTAGTCCCCATAAAAGCCAATCCTGCCTTTCGTTGACGGGCTTAGCCTCCCACGAGGACAATTCCACGGAAAGTGGCTTGACACGTTCTGTCATGATGTATATTGTGCCATCTGCTTCAACGGTGTCCATGAATTTAAGGATGTCAGGGTGACGGGTGACGCGGAGTCTGCGGGCAGCATTTTGTGCAAGGGGAAGTAAATTGCGCCTCTGTTGGCTGTTGAATTCAAAAACGGATACCAGAGATCCGTCGTCCTGGGTTGGATTGAGTACGGTGGCCTAGAGCGCAAATCGGGAGGCAGATTATACCCGCTTTGTCGCGTCGTACAGAGACCAGATGCTAGATGGGTCAAGCGGAGGGTGTTTTTTACCGAGAGAAAATGGGAGGTTGAGACCCGATTTTTGGACGATGGTCGAGACAGCGGCGCTGCCGAGGGTTCGGAGATAATCCATGAATATGAATGAAATGAGAAAGGAGTGAATCGAAATGTGCGGGTGTATGCGCGGAAAGATACACGTGATATCTGTGCACGTGATGTACGTGCCACACTCGGTCCGCGTTCTGAGCAGTGTAATTGGCTTTGGCCGTCCAACTCGATCTAATGCGACAAGGCTGACGACTGGACATCCCTCCCCAGTCCATCGCACCTCCCTTTCTTCCATAAAATGGCCTTAAACGGGTCTAGCCTTGTACCTCCCGACTCTTACTCCTCTCCCATCCTCGAAGTTTTTGAACCCGGCCCAAATGGTTTTGATGAGCCACCAATCGAGTTACTGGAGGACGAGCTACCCAAAGTCGACGATGGCCAAGTTGACCTGAGGGAACTTGTTTCGCGCGTCGTGCAGACTTGCTATGCAGAGCTGACAGAGATGGCAGAGACGTCAGTGGACCTCTTAACTCTGCCCCCTAGTTGTCCCCGTATAACTAACTATATTCCACAATCCTTAGTCTCCCTGGCATGTCGGATAGCGCCCGGAAGCGCAAGTTGGCCGATTTTGTGGTTGCTTGGAAGAAACAGGTGGTAAAACTTTATGCCGTCACGAAATGGTCGCGAGACGCGGATATTGTCCAGAAATGCATGGTGTGTGCGCATCTCGCCTCGTTCTCGGAAACTCCTCTAACCAGCTTCTGCTAAAGAATATCACGGCCTTCCTAATGAACCAAAACCGCCAGTTCGAGGATGTGATTCGCGGGTTAACAGAAGCCAGGGATAGCCTAGACAGCGCAAGGTACGATCTAGATCATGTTCAGCTATATTGATTTAACACGAGCGCGCGCACGACAGACTACGAAATCATGACCTCCTTACATCGTTGGACGTTCTCACTACCGGTTCTTATCGGCGTCTCCCTACCATGATCAAGGTATGATTATCGACTGGAGAGATCCAGAGTATTGAAATCGCCCATAGAAGTCTACTGTACCGCCTCTTCGCCTAACTGACCATCAAGTCTCGAAGATTCTTTCCGACCTTGAAACCCTCACGCGTTTCCGCATTCGAATGACCGAGATCATTCCCGTTGAAATGACTAACTATCGCATTTGCATGTTGCCCCATTTTAATCTGCTAAGTGTGTACATTGACCACTGTGTGAGGACAGTCGATGGACGTGCCTGGTTTACGGTTCCTAACCTTTTCGAGGCCTCTGTCTGCCTCCGAGGTGGAAATCAAGATGATGGATGGTTTTTTGTCCATGTTGAGTTTCTTTTCACGGTTGGTGGGGATCGAACAGGCATGCAAGGTCCGTAGCCGTTATCTTCTCCGTCGAATCCCTGTTCATTCCACGCTTAGAGTTCCCGCGAAAGCCGACAGGCGTCTTGAAGGAGCACCTCACAATCGAAGCCGATAATCGTCTAGGTTGTTACCTTCCAATACCTGAGCCCGAACAACCCCCAGATCCCAATCTTCCCCCTCCCCCAGAGAGGCCCAAGCTTCCGGAAGATGTCGTTGACGCACCGTTAGTGCGGCTATATAACTTCCTTCGTAAGTGTCCTCCGTATATTATGCGGTCGTCGATACTCAGCAAGGCTGCAGAGATGATGTCAATGTCATACCAGTTGGAGATACTCTGGTATCAGGTGTGTCCTCTGAAGTCATATTTCCACGCCATCCCAACAAGCTTCGTGAAATATAGGCAGAGCGTCTGCGTTCCCTTGGCTGGGGTGAATTTTTGAAAGTTGAAATGTCGCGCGATCGAAAAGTATTAAGCGTATCCTACTGGATGTGAGCCTCCTTTCCCCACCTCCTCGACCCTTTCTCATCTTACCTCCGCTTAGTCGCCAACCACCTGCTCGCCCACCTCACGCTGCGAACTTTCAGCTACCACTCCTCGGCGGTACTCTCCAAATCGAGTTGCGAGCTGCACTCGGCCCTATCCGCAAGCCCCACGCGCGCGTTCTTATGGAACTTCAGGACCGCTCTAAGCTCGGCGGACGGCGACCATCTGACTCAGTAGAGGGTACGACGTGGAATGTCGTGTGGGAGCCTTCGCCACTCGCTCTAGGAATTGCGCTCACAATCGAGGGCATTGCTCCTGCGCCTGGCGAGCTTACAGTGGTACGTGCAGGTCTTAATCTGCTATCTCATAACGTATTTTGACCATTACGTGCAGAACGCACAAGATCTCGATTTCGAGCGCCTCATTCGAACGGTAATTGAGAGGCATACGCGCGCGATCTTCCGTGAGTTCGCGCTGCGACTACGGAATAATCCGGTATTCTCCGCAGTCGAGGTCGTTGAGGAGGGTACGTGTTATGCGTCTATCCCATGTAGTCCACTAGGACAGACCGAGGTTGCTCGAATAGCCGGATCGCAAGCCCTCCACGTACACTTGTGTGCCGATGAAACGGTTGTTGTTACCCTTGAACCGCGCAGCGGTAAGATCAGTCTGCGTGATACAGGGGACCTCGGTGCCGCGGGACGCGCGCCGCGCTTCGTAGCGCTCTCCGAGAAGGTGAACGAAAGTCCCACGATATTACTTGGCGGACTCACGAGGTTACGTGTCAACGTATGTGGTTTCCTTTCCCCGCTTTCCCGCTTAATAACGTATTCATGCGGCCTCAGACTATAATCGAGTTGGCTGAGCAGAAGGCAAACTACCTGGGCTTTCAGACATTCAGGCAGCGCAATTTCCTGCGCGAGGGTAGGTGACATAGAACCCGCTAGCATCACCGCGCTTATTGACACGGCTCGCTATGTTTCAGAACTTAACAAACTCGGCAGCACCGTGCGCAGTTTGCTTTACATCCAGCTTAATCCTTTCCCTACGCACTACCTCGTTCTCGTTGTCACCGATACCGACTTCCGTTATGCGCTTATCAGCGTTAAGATTGTCCCAGACAGTATGTACCAAAGCCTCGTCATGGAGGACATCGGATGGCTAGATGTCGAAAGGATTTGTGGACGCGGACGGGAGGCGAGAGCACAGAATATATCACGGGAACCTGGGTTTGGAGGGTTCGGTGTAGAGTCGTCAAAGTCGGTTCCTCAGATCGGTCATCAATGAGATGTTGGCTGACCAGTTGCTAGATTCAGACTGGAGACGATGGTCCTCCGAGAACTCTATATTTACTGCTGGTACGACTCTTCGCCTTACTCCCCTCTCATGCTAGGCTAATCGAGTTCAAACAGTGCCCGTGTCGCACATACGAAGGTCGAGAATCAGCTCAAGAGGCTCAACATCCGGTTTTGGCATGTATATCCTCCATCTCCCACAGCCGCCCCGACACCCGTCAACGGCCCATTGGCCGCAACCCTTCCTTCCGTGTTCGGCCCCCTGCAGAGCACGCTCTCACACGCCATCCCAGCGCTACTCATACAGTCATCCGACGTCCTGCGCGACTCAGCAGCGCGTGACGCGGCGATGCCGAACATCCGTGTCGTCCCACTAGCGTGGTGGACTCCCGGTGCGAAGGCAAAGGGGCCCAAGGTCGTGACGTGCGTCAAGTTGCGGCATGTACAGCAGCTAGTTGGACGCCGCATCGCGAAGACGTCTTCGTCGTCGTCCCAGGGCGTACTGCGGCCATCGAGGCGGATCGTGTACGACGCGCACGAGGCACTGGTGTGTTTTCTTTCGGACGAGGTGGATGGATGTATGGATGAGTTCAAGGAGGAATGGGAGAGCGTATCCAAGATCGTGGTTATTGCGCGCGAAGGTACGCTCACTTATCTCCTCTGTTCAAAGTTTCACTTTGACACGTCACCTCAGTCGTAGATATGGCCAGGGCGAAGCAGTGGGACGATGTGAAGCTACTCTCGTTCGACTTGCAAACCGTCGAGTTCACCTATGCGTCGGTACGTATGCATCTCTTCGATTCTACTACTACCATATACCTAATTACAAACATAGGATTACACGCTCTCTATATCCTGCAAGGACCAGCTCCTTACGGGCGGATCATACAACCTCCACTTCAGACGTTTCCCATCCCAACACGAAGCCCACGACCACCGCCCAAACCCACACGCGGACGCAGAGGTGTTCTTCCATGCGCTCCTCCGACAAGGCCGCCTTGCGGACGCCCTCCCAGCGCTCGTCTCCGTTCTACGGGACACTGTACCAATTCTCGAGGTCCTGGCGCGCATTCCTGCACGCGCAGTGCCCAAGGCCGCTGGCTGGTGGCGGGTCATGTTCGGCCCTCGTGGGAGCACGGGTGAGGGCGCGCTTGGTACCACCAGGCACGCGCTGGACTTTCGGGTACTCACGGGCTCCCGCGCCGCGGTGTTTGATGCGTCCGAGTCACTCTTCCGCAGTGGTCCGCCACTGGACTCCCAATCGGGGACCGGGGCGCCGGTAGGATTTCGTCCCATTCCTGAGTTTGGCCGCGCGATCGAGGACGCTGTCGCTGCTGGGCGCGGGCGCGGGACGGTTGCTGGTATCAAGACTGGCGTTGTGTGTGCCGCGGCAGACGTCGTGGTGGTGGGTGAGGCGTTATGGGCGAGTATCGCGCGCGCATGTGGGCTGGGTGGAGACAGCAGGGGAGACGAGGTGGTGGTGAAGATGGAGGTGGGTGACTGATGGGGCCGCAGCATTATGTTACATGGATATACCCCACCCTGGTGTAATTTGATATCTGCAGTTACTGCTTTGCATTTGATCATTGAAATCATGTTTTATATTCGGTTTGTGTTGTTGCATATGCATGTCAGATCGTGGGTGGGTAGAAGTAATGAGTTCGTCATGTGGATTGACTACTTGGACTCCGCCTGTTGTAGCTCGTCGATGGGCACACGGACAAGACGACCTCCGGAAGGTACTTCATCATCCGTGTCAGCCTCAGCTCCCTCACTTGTTGGCCCCGACGCTTCCCGCGCAGCCACTAGAGACACAAGGAAACGACCGTTGAGCGATCAGAAGTACACCGTACCCCAATAGAGAGACAAAAGGACAGGAAGAAAGCGCAAAAACGCAAAGCAAAAACACGCACCAAACATATTCAGAATGCGGAACATCTGTGGCCACTGTGCGAGCACCTGGCCATGAACTAAGAAGTTGAATTTAAGAAGAAAGGCCCATTTGCAACCACCAGGACAAGTCAGTGAAAAAAGGATGGGTAGGAAGGGAAAAGGGAAAGGAAGTGCGCACCGATGCCAGCCTCGGCCATGGCCTCGCAGTCATCCGCAAGTCCCTCGAGGCGGCGGAGGAAGAGCGCACTCGCGCGTTGTAAGGCATCGACGGCCTCGAACTCTTTTTTCTTATCAGCTAGGCGCGCGAGCTGCGCTGCGCTTGGTGGTGGGTGCGATTGCTGCAACTGAGACTGTTGAAGCTGTTGGTGTGGTTGCATATTCGGTTGGGGGTGCGGCTGTGAAAATGGGGCGTAGAAGGCACGGGTGGATGCCGTGGAGGGGCGCATGACAGTGCTATACGGTGGCGATTACAGCAATTTACAGTACTGTAGGGGGTGCAGAAGGGGGTGGCGATGTAGGCGTAACAGAGACTTTGGCTGCTTTGTGCCCTGTGGAAAGTTGATTTGACGCGCTTACGTACTGTGCCTGGCGTGGCGGGATTTGCTGCATCGCGTTACTGAAAATGAATTGATCATCAATCAAGGACAAGTTTTGTTCTCAATTGCTGCATTACGGTATGTCCAGTTAACGCCCAATTTGAGCCAAAGACATTGGCATATGTGGACACAAGGCAACGTCGTTGGATTTGTACCGAGGCTGGTAAATCTTTAGTCATATGCTCGTCGTACCCGGTGTGCTGCTCAACGCATCGGCACGACCTGACCGAAGTGTTCTCATCAGGTTTCCATCAGAGGACCCTCAGGCTCGCCAAGTTCTCTCCTGGTCCCTGGTAGCCAGCTTACCACAGTATGAAACCTTCAAGGCTTTTCCCGTTCATATGGCGGCCTTAGACCCCTCAAACACGTATATAGTCTGCCGAGTTTCAACTTTGAGTAGTCCCCCAACTGTTCGACTGATCGCGGGCATGCCCTTCTCGAACCCGTTCCAGACTATCGTTCAGTAATTTTTTTTTAAATCTTTTTCGTCTTTGCTACGACCACAATCAAATCTTTCTCTGGCTCGTGCAGTAACCACAATCGTCATCCTTACCGCATGGCCTTTGTGGTAGCAATCCCGGAGACATTACCCGTCATTGACACATTCCGCTACCGCTCTTAAACAACCACAACACGAGGACTAACGGCTTGCACCTTTTTTACGTTCTATTCGAACGCCGTTGCCGCTTGTCGATCTCACACCCGGCCCTCCTCATCCTTTGCAACTCGACGTGCAAACTCTTCCTTTCCCTCCTGATCAACAACCCCTATATCACAAAGCCCATGCAGACACGGTTGTCGACGCGAAAATCCAGCACGACCCAAAAGTCCAGACTATCCGTTAGCATCCCGCCAAGCGCCATCCTACCCCGCAGAATCTCCCCGGGCGTCTTCTTCGTCAACCCGACAGGCGGGAGCATCAACGTCAAGGACAACGGAGACGGCAGCGAGAACAATAACAACAACGATGGCCTACCTTCGACCAACACCCTGACCCACCTGGGTATCACGCACGCCGTTGTACAGCGCGCATCCGCATCCGGGTCTAACCATACACTCTTCTGTGGCGGGACGACAATCAAGGCGCTCTTCGTCGGCCCGCAAGACCCGCTATCCAGGATCGTTACGTGGATGCAAGCGGTGCGGCGCAGGCTGGGCGCACACATAATCGTCATCGGCGATTTTGCTGCCGCGGCAGGGTACCTCGTCGTCGAGCTCGGTCTGACGCCGCGCTCCGCCTGGCTGCGGATCGCGCGCGGCGTCCCGCCCGCGGGCGACCTCGTATTGGCGCGGTTGTGCGCCCTGGCGATCGCGTACAGCGAGAAGGACAAGGACAAGGAGAATAAGGATGGTGGTGCATCGACGGCAGTGGCAACTGCGCGCGGATCGGATGCGGAGCACACCGCTTCGTCGGACGGGGACAAGGAACGTGGTCCGCCAGGTTGTGGATACCGACAATTTGGCATCCCTCCGCGCTCATGCCGGGGTTCTCGGGTTAGAACGCGGGCAGAATCTAGACTTAAAGTTATATCTAGTTTGTAAAAGTAGTTTTTTTAGAACGTTCCGTCTCATTCTTGTACTTTTAGAGGTGTGGTTATGTATTCACGTGACTGTGAAATAGTATCGCCACGCGCTTCGCCAGGTGACCTGTGCTATCTGTGCCACAACCTCCATTAACACGAGTCAGTACACGCCACCCGGACCTCATTGCTTAGCTTGTCAGTCTCGTTTCTCTTCTCATCACATATCGTAGGCTGCGGCATGTCGGCAGGCCACGATCACGAGGCGGTGCTCTAGGCCCTAGGGCAGCTGCAGCTCGGACTCCTCGGACTCCAAAACGTCAGATAGCTTTCAGCTTTGGTATACTTAACATCGCCGGCCCCTGCCTCTTCGATCATCCAGATATGGGGTAATTTACTGAGGTTCCGGCAACGAGGTGTGTACGTCTTTCTGTACCTGCCGTCCATGGACCCTGAAACTACAGTAGTACTGGAGGCCTAGGCCAACCAGTAACGATGCGTCACTGTCGGGACTCTCCATTCACCGGACCTGCATCTTATATATGTACCGCACCCCGTTGCACATTGCGAACTGCGAGAGGACTTTGCGGACGTTGTGCGGTTCGCGTTGCTAGCTTCCACACCGCTCAATGAGAGGTTCTGATTAGCAGAAGTCGAACATCCATTAATGATCATGCAAACGTATCACGGAGGATAAACCCTAGAGCTTGATCCCAAATCAAGAACCCGTATATTCCGGCCTTTCGGCCCATTTACGTGTTCATACTACCTTTTTGTCCGAAATCGGTCTAGGTGTCGGCACTTGTTGCCTTCCTTTTTCAACTCCTGATCATGAATCGGAGGGTGGCGCAAAGCCGTGGGGTATACAATAATACTGGAGGAACACAGCCAATCACCCATCTTTCGAACCCGAATTTCTCATGGGTGTATTTGTGTACTGTCTTGGAAGTCCATCCCTTCTTGCCAAGATCTGATGACCGTTTCAATCAGACATGTGCACTCGGCGAGGGCGGTGAGTCGATCGCATGAGACTTCCTAATGTGGTAGAACTAGGGATTGGCGCAGCTAGTCACAGTCATATGTCTGCATCGCCTGGTTTACCATCGAGCGGGTCTATATACCCGTCGTCCCCGATCTGGGGCCTCTCCACCTTCTCTTCTCTGGACACCTATCAACAAGATGATCAACTGGCACGATCCTGCCCTCCTTCTGAAAGACTACTGTACGTTCCGTGGATCCTTCGTCAGAGAAATCACCGTTGACGGTCACCTAGTTGCTCTCATCAAACTGAACCATGTCATGGCTGGTCTTTACATGTGTGTTCAATGCCATCCAGTAGGACAGCGCGCACTGATATTAGATTGGAAACAACTCAGCTGGGAAACTGCGTCTACTGCAGACTTCGAATGGGACGTCTTACGAAGAAGAAGACGATATAGATGGACAATATGGGTGAGCTCTTTGCCGACATATCGTATCTTACTACCACCTCAATGAAAACGTAGCTATATCTAGGAACCCGCTATACCCTCTTACTTGCCTTCTTGTTCTTCTTCATTATTATGGACGGCCCCAGGGTTCCCTGTCAGGTAAGGCGTTAGGGTTGCTGGGGTTCAGGGCAGTCATCGTTCTTAACACCCTCTCATAGCCATTCATGATAGCCATTTTTGTAAGCGCCCAGAACCGATCACCCGTTTGCTTCCAGACGAACGAGATTTTAATTTTCCCAGGCATTTCCTTATGCTTCTTGGGCATTTGCATCGCTCTTCATCGTTCTCCGCGTGTAAGTCATCTCTTGGACTCCGAATCAGGCTCGCAGTGAATGATGGTCCTTACGGTTTATTTCCTTTTATTTTCAGAATTGCGATATGGGACCGCAATAAAATCGTGTCGCTAATTGCGGTTGGTGTATGGTTGGGTGGCCTTACCCTCCACGTCTGGAGTACGCTTCGTATCCTCAGCCATTCGTATTATCATCTCATGTCTTGCGGCCGCCCTTTTCAAGGCTTGCCAATGGTGAGGAGATTTCCTGAGCTTCTCATTTTAATGGTACGAACTAACGTTCATCCGAATTAAACAAGGTCGCCGCGACGTACGACCCCGTCCTAGACGTCTGCATAATCCGACATACCCACAGAGGCCTCGTCAATGTGATCGGCGTTCTCGTTGCTGACGTGGTGCTTCTCATGACAATGCTGATTGGGCTTTTGCGACATGCGTACAAGAGTTCCGCTGGTATATGGAACTTGCTTTACCAACAGGTATGATTTTGAAATGTTGACATCCAACTTGCGTGGGGCATTGAGCTCCTTCTAGTGTATAATCTGGTTAGCCTTAGCCTTCGTTGCAGAGATACCACCTGTGGTCAGTCCCTTCTCCGCCTTTTGGTTATATTCGGCTGATGGATTTGTAGGTCTTTCTTATTCTGAATCTGAATGGTGCGTTCTTTTTTTTGCACACCCTGCGTGGACGGAGGTAGCACGGAAGCTGATAGCTCTCTTTGTTACCCGATAGAGGTCTGGAACCAAGTATGGTTATTAGTCTTCCGTTCCTTTTGCTCGAGGGCTAATTTAACCCTCACTTCAGATGCTCACTGGGCCAGCAAGTAAGATATGAAATTTGTCTCTGTCCACACTCCCGCTCTGAATGAAACATCTTTACGTGCTCTTACTGTAGTCACCATTTTGTTCGTCCTCTCTTTCATTCCCTTCCGGATTAAAGTGGTTCTGACCTGGTGACTCGAAATGCAGATCCATCGGTGCTGCGCGAATGTATCGCTCTCTATCTGACCGCGGATCTCCCACGGAACAGATGTAAATCTTGCCAGTCCTAACGGACCAGAATTGTTTTCACTCACAATCCAACCCGAACTTGTTATAGGTCATCAAGTCTGCCCCAATTCTCGTCGGGAATGTCGAACTCCCGTGTGCCTTGTAGAAGGCCCAACGACGTCTACGACCATCTGCGCTTTGCGTCCGTCACGGAGTCGGACGTAACTCAGACAACATACTATGAGACATGCAACGCGTCCTCATCAGCAGACCAAATACCAGTAGAGCTCGTTCCGTGTGGGTCTACCTCTACCCTCGGGCGCGAGAACATGGCCGATCTGGCCAGACACGAGATGGTTTAGCCCTCATCTTGGAGAAAAGACACATGTGGGTCATTCTCCCCATCTTTTTCACTTCTTCGGTTTCCCCACACGTAAACCAAAGCAAGATCCAGAGGAGAGTAGTCCAGTGGACCGATCTTACGGTGTATTCCCCTCCCCCTCCCCCTCTACATTTCCTTTCTTTCCCCCTCACGTAATTCATTTTTGCGGCCCCTGAAAATCGTACAACTGAACCTCTGCCGTATTCTGATCGGATAGACGAACACCGCGACTAACTTGGGAGTTCCAACAACCTATCTTAATAAAGGGTTTTGAGGGGTGACGTATATCGCCCCAACCCTTTCTTCGATAACGCCGTTATCCGAATATTTGTCATCGGCTTCTACGCCCTGCAACCAATTCTTTGGCGTCCCACTCGCCGAATAACTCGTGTCGGTGCGGCTGCGCGTGCTCGCGATCATGCGCGACTATATGTAAAAGGACAAAGAAGAGGATGAACCGGGTTTTCGCCATGTTTGTGTCAGAGCGTACGTTAAGACGCGAGCAGAATACGAGCTTATTTTTGCTACAGTGCGCCACGCCAGGGAACTTGAAAGAACTCCGCTCACGTAGAATTCCGAGAATAGATACAAGGTTATTGTACTAGTACTTGAGGATGTAGTTGTTATTACTTTTACTTTTATAAAGGATACCCCTCAGAAAGTTTTGACTGATATCAGAGGCAGTGATCATGATCTGGGCTTATGCGCACCGATCCTTTGGGACCTCGTCACCGTCATGCTACAGTAGTGAGTACGCTACAGCAGATGACCCATGACTCATAGCCTGTGAACTTTTTATCCGGGTTGCTCTGCTTGCTATCCCTTCCGTTATTCTGTCATTGTTGTCGATCTGTTTATGACGGTTACCATGTACGAACTAAGACACCGAGTCATCATTCCGAAGCTGTCCCCGGCCCTCAATCGGACAGTGCATTCCTTTGCTTCATAATGGAATATTCATCGAAAATACATCACTGCGAGCGGATCACTGTAAGAGAGATGACACTATCTAGAGACATTCCGAGTCATAGCAATCGGCGAGGAAGAATTGACACAACCTTCAATCGAGCAAGTAAAATCAGGGTTAGGCTTCAACTTCAGCCATTGCCCTGACATTATGCATTCTCCCCACGGTCCTGCAAGTGGCGCAGGCATCTATTAATCTAGGTCCGAACTCCGAGTAGAGGCCATGTGGGAATGATAATTGAGGTCGCCCGGCTCAGGCCATCAGGAAAAACCTCCCGCGCTAGCGAGAGGTAATTGGCTCTAGCGAACACTAGCGAGCACTAGCGAGAGATAGTTGACACCTTTGCCGAGAAAATTGCATCCTTATCCGGGAATTATCTCTCGCTAGCGCAGATTAGCCCAGGAGGTTTTCCCCGATGGCCTCATGCGTATATGTGACACTGTAAATTTTTATGAGTATTCACGATGCATCGATATCCGGGTCAGCACCCCCCAGACCCGGACCCGTATGCTTTTTATAGATTCTGCGCCCTGTCGCACACCTTGAACTGGTTGCAGACGTTGGGCGGTGTACGCGACCACGCGGTACTACGGGAGATGAAGGACAGGCACATTACGTAAAGGATATCACATCTTCGACCGCCCCAAAAGCTCAGATGCCCCGCTGGTCTCTGGACCCATTTTCAATTTCTCTACCACTTTTCTATCGCCAAGAAAGCTGACCTCGTTGCTTCCATGCATTTTCATCCCTTTGTTACCAACTGGAGGGGACGCACACCGTACAACATTGCCGGTGCGTGCCATAGCAGCACAGCCAATCACCAATCTGTCAATCCCAATCCCAGATTTCTCACGCTTGTAATCGTGAGGCAGCAAAGTATCGACAACGTTCTTGCAAGATTGTGCCTCCTTCACAAGCGTGGTATTCTTGTCATTCAGGCACGCTCACTAAAGCGCAGCCAAATCCCAGGCCATGAGACTTTCCGATGTGGTGGAACGGAGGATTGTCGCTGCCGGTCCTCCTACCGTGACATTGCCTGGACAACCATGAGTTATATAGCGTCTTCCTCGACGTGAGGTTGCTTCACCTCCTCCTATCGACAACATGGTTAACTGGCATGACCCGACCCACCTTCTGGAAGACTACTGTACGTCCTGAGGTCTCTTTGTCAGCCAAATATCACCCTTGACAGCTCACTTAGACTCTTTCGTCAAGCTTAACCATGCCATTGCTGGTCTCTACATGTGCGTGTTCGATCTCATCAGCAGGAAGCGCGTGCTCATATCAAACCAAAAAACAACCTCAGCTGGGAAACTGTGTTCAGTTCCAACTTTGAATTGGACGTCTTACGAGGGAAGAGGCCATACAGATGGTCAATATGGGCGAGCCCTTTGCTGGCATATCGTGTCTCACCACCACCTCAACGGAATTTGTAGCTATACCTGGGGACCCGCTACGCCGGCTTACTGGCCTTCATCTTCTTCTTCATTGTTATAGATGGCCCAAGGGTTCCCTGTCAGGTAAGGCTTTTGTTACAAAGTGTCCAGGGGAGAGATCATTATTAATGACTACCTCATAGCCATTCACAGTAGCCACTTTCGTAAGGCCGCACTGTCGATATTCTCCTCCTGTTTATATTTGACCTCCTCAGGCATTGGGTTATGTCTCTTGGGCGTTCGCTTCTGTCATCATCGTTCTCCGTGTGTACGTCATCTGAGTCCCTTGAATTCGGAATCACGATCATCTATTGTCCTCATTGTTGTGACCCTTTGTTTCAGAATCGCAATATGGAACCGCAATGCCATCGTGTCGCTACTTGCAGTTGGTGTTTGGTTAGGTGGCCTCGCGCTGCACATCCTGAGTATGTTTCGTATCCCAGTATTCACATCGTCATGACATGCCTCTTACCTGGGATCGCAAAGGGTTGATGGAGGTGAGAAGCGTACACAAACACACATCTTAGATAATGCTAACTGAAGCACACACTAACGTAATTAAGATCGAAGGGACGTTCATCCCTGCCATAGGTGTCTGCGTGACCCTACACGTGCGCACAAGCCTCGTCAGCTATCTCGGCATTCTCGTGGTGGACATAGTGCTCCTCTTGGCCATGCTAATTGGGCTTCTGCGACATGTGCACAAGCACCCAAATGGTATATGGAAATTGCTTTACCAACAGGTGACCTTGAAATGGGTTTTCCCTTCGTCGAGGGGTGCTAAGTTGGTACTAGTGTATAATCTGGCTAGTGTTGGCCTCCATTGCAGAGATACCACCTGTGGTCAGCCCTTTCTCCGCTTTTCGTTGTATTCAGCTCATCGTTTCGCAGATATTAATTTTTCTGAATTTGAATGGTATGTTTTTCTTTCTCTTTTTTTGGCATGCCAGTTTGTGGGTCCGTGCGCAGAGGCTAATGGCACTCTCTGCAACCTGATAGATGTTTGGAACCAAGTACGGCTATTATTCTCGTGATCCGTTTTGATGAGTGCTTATTTCAACTTCGCCTCAGATGCTCAGTGTCTCAGCACGTAAGAGATGGGATTATATCATTGGTCAAAAATCCCGCTCTAACCAAAACCATCTTTCATGTTCACGCCGTAGTCGCCATTCTGTTTGTCCTCTGTTTCTACCATCCCCAGAGTCTAGAGATTCTGACCTGAAGAATGCAGATCAATCGGTGCTGCACGGATGTATCGCTCTCTATCAGACCGTGGATCTTTCACTGAATATGCGTATGTGTGTCTAGTCACCAATGTGATTCTTAATCCAGCTCCTCTTAGATCATCAGATCTGCCTCAATTCTCGTTGAGGATGTCAGTCCCCCCTGTGCCTTGTAGAAGGCTTAACAACGTTCACAGTCCTATGCACTTTATGTCTGTCACGGTCACACAGTCGGAGACAGCCTCTACGATGCATGAGGACCCTGTGTTCCTGCCAGCGGACCAAATACAAGTTGGGTTTGCCCCCGGTGGATCAATGTCCAGTCTTGCATACGAGAATACGACAGACAAAGCCAGCTTGGCTGGACATGAGACGCTTGAGCCCTTACATACTTAGAACGATGTGGCTCTTTCTCCATGATTCTTCTCATTCTTTTGTTCCTTGCACCAGTCAAACATCCGAAGAGGAGCAGTCTCATGGACGGGCCTTGCCCAGGCTGTGTGTCTCCCCTTCTTTCTCCACCTTTTCTCTACGGCTCATGGAAGCAACTTATTTCGGTTATTCGTTAATTTGTACAACATAAAAAACCTTTACACGTAGTCAATATCGGTGTCTTCCCACCATCAAGACACACGTACTGTTTATATATTCGGCGCTCCATTGCTGATCACACACTGCGGACGATATGCGGGCCATATATGGTACACCTCAGTTTAGCAAGTAAAATCAGAGAAGGCTTCAACTTCTGCCTTTGCCCTGGCACTAGGTAGTCTTCCCTTGGTCCCATCAGTGGCACTGGCACCTATTAATCGAGGTTTAGCCTCTGAGTCAAGGCTATGTTGGAATGATGATCAAGTTTGCCCAACTCGTGTGTATGTGCCACTGTAAATTTTTATGAGCATCATTCTACGATGCGTCCATATCCGGGCCAGCACCCCCGGACCCGGACCCGAACCCACATGTTTTTATAGACTTTGCGCCATGTCGCACACCACAAAGTGGTTGCAGACGTTAGGCGGTGCATGCGACCATGCGGTCCACCCGGGCTGTTCAGCCACTAGGTGTTGGTGGCGCGGCGGGAGCACCAGCGCATTACGTAACCTTAGGCCCCACTCACTTTTCATCTCTTTGTTACCAACCGGAGGGGACGCACTCCGTGCCAGTGTGCCATAGCAACTCAGTCAACCGCCAATCTGTCAAATCCCAGATTTCTCACACTTGTAATTGTGAGGCAGCAAAGTGGGAGCAATGTCCCTTGTAAGGCTGTGCCTCCTCCACGAGACGTGTTCTTCAAGTTGTCATCCAGGCACGCTCACTAGAGCGCAGCCAAATCCCAGGCTATGAGACTCCTCGATGCGATAGAACGGAGGATCGTCACTGCCGGTCCTAATCATACGCCTGTATTGCCCAGACGACCGTGAGGAACCTTATATAGTGTCCCTGACATGGGGTTGCTTCACCTTCTCCTCAACAAAGATGGTTAACTGGCATGACCCGACCCTCCTTCTAGAAGACTACTGTAAGTCCTGAAGTCTCTTTTTTGGCCAAATACCACCCTTGACAGCTCGCTTAGACTCTTTCGTCAAGCTTAACCATGCCATTGCTGGTCTCTACATGTATGTGTTCGATCTCTTCACTGGCAGCAGGAAAGCACGTACTCATATCAAACCGAAAACAATCAGCTGGGAGACCGTGTTCACTGCCAACTTTGAATTGGACGTCTTACGAGGGAAAAGGCCATACAGATGGACAATATGGGTAAGCCCTTCGCTGGCATATTGGGTCTCACCACCTCAACAAATTTGTAGCTATACCTGGGCACCCGCTACACTGGCTTACTTGCCTTCATCTTTTTCTTCATTGTTATAGACGGCCCAAGGGTTCCTTGTCAGGTAAGGCTTGGGTCCAGGGCAGAGATCGTTATTAACAACTACCTCAGCCATTCACAGTAGCCACTTTCGTAAGGCCGCACTATCGATATTTTCCTGTTTGGCTGATACATTGACCTCCTCAGACTTTCGGTTATGCCTCTTGGGCACTCGCTTCCATCATCATCGTTCTCCGCGTGTACGTTATCTGAGTTCCCTGCATCCTGGATCACGATCATCTATCGCCTTCATTGTGTGTCCCTTTGTTTCAGAATCGCGATATGGAACCGCAATACCATTGTATCGCTACTTGCGGTTGGTGTTTGGTTAGGTGGCCTTGCGCTGCACATCCGGAGTACGTTTCGTATCCCAGTTATTCACGTCGTCATGTCATGTCTCTTACCTGGGCTCGCAAAGGGTTGACGGAGGTGAGAGGTGTACACAAACTCTCATCTTAGATAATGCTAACTGAAGCTCACACTAACGTTAACAAGGTCCAAGCGACGTTCATCCCTGTCATAAGTGTCTGCGCGGTCCTACATATGCACTCGGGCCTCGCCAGCTCTCTCTGCATCCTTGTGGTCGATGTAGTGCTCCTCTTGACCATGCTTATTGGGCTTCTGCGACATGCACACAAGCACCCAACTGGTATATGGAAATTGCTTTACCAACAGGTGACCCCCAACATTTTTTCCCCCTCTGTCTTTGTGAGGTGCTGAGTTAGTTTCAGTGTATAATTTGGCTGGTGTTGGCCTCTGTTGCAGAGATACCCCCTGTGGTCAGCCCTTTCTCCGCTTTTCGTTGTATTCGGCTCATCGTTTCGTAGATATTGCTCCTTCTGAATTTGAATGGTAACGTCCTCTTTCTCTTTTTTTTTGGGTACGCACGTTTGTGGGCTCGTGCGCGGAGGCTAATGGCACTCTCTGCAATCCGATAGATGTTTGGAACCAAGTAAGGTTATCACTCGCTTGATCCTTTTTGTGAGGACTTAATTCAACTTTGCCTCAGATGCTCTGTGTCCCAGCACGTAAGGATCAGGTTATATTATCGGTCGAAAATCCCGCTCTAACCGAAATCATCTTTTATGCCCACACCGTAGTCGCCATTCTGTTTGTTTTCTTTGTTTCCACCTTCCCCAGAGTCTATTGGTTCTGACCGAAGAATGCAGATCAATCGGTGCCGCGCGAATGTATCGCTCTCTATCAGATCGTGGATCTTTCACGGAATACGTGTACGTATCTCTAGTCACCAATATTGTGTCTAATCTAACTCCTCTTAGGTCATCGGATCTGCCCCAATTCTCGTTGAGGACGTCAGTCCCACCCCTGCCTTGTAGAAGGCTCGACAACGTCCATAGTCCAATGCACTTTATATCCGTCACGGTCACGCGGTCGGAGGAAACGTCTACGATGTACGAGGCTCCGATGTTCCTGCCAGCGGACCAAATACAAGTTGGGTTCGTTCCTGGTGGATCAATGTCTAGTCTTGCGCACGAGAATACGACAGACAAAGCCAGCTTGGCCGGACACGAGACGCTTGAGCCCCGGCCTACGCAAAACGATGTGGCTCATTCTCCGTGATTTTTCTCATCCCCTTGTTCCTCGCACCAGTTAAACCCCAACAACATTCAAAGAGGAGCAGTCTCATGGACTGGCATTGTCGTGGCTCCCCTTCTCTATACGCCTTCTTTTCTCTACGGCTCATGGAAGCAATTATTTCGGTTATTCGTCAACTTGTACAACATAGAGAACCTTTACTCGTACTCTGCTTGGACAGACAAACATCCAAGCAAACTTTCGGACTTTCCGACCATCCTTACTATCAGTGACCTCACGCGTGGCGTATCTCCCTTGACACCGCCGCAATCCGTCACCTCAACCTCTTCGCGACCTTGTTTCCTTGCGACTGTGCGTATGGCGCACCGCCTGCGCGTGGCGTTATGAACAACAACAGCAGGAAAGGAAAAGGGGATGGATCGGCGCCGGTGTGTAGCACGGATTCGGACCACTTTTTTGGACTCAGATGAGAGCACCACGCAGGATGTGGTCAGGCGTCATGTCACGGTGTAGATATTGTCAGTTTAATTCCTTTCCCCAGTATCATCTCTGAGTATACGATTTAGAACTCACGTATAATCTGTAAGCATGTACATGTAGTTGGACGATCCAGCTCGTAGAGTACTTATTTTGGTGTTTTTTTTTTGGCGAGATTGTGGCGAGGCAGTGTTCCGAAAAAGTTCCCAGGGGTTTCGCGGGGACCCCGGGTTCTGCTGCTCGGCCTCGGGTTAGGGTCGTTAGGGTCGAACGATCGAACGCTCATAAAGTTGTAAGTTACCTTTAGCCCCAAAATGGTAGCCTCGCAAGCCAGGCGTGTAGTCTCCTCATTCCACCCTTAGCTAAGCAGGGGGGGCGGAGTTTGGCGGTGACGGAGTTTAGAATGGAGTGTGGAAAGAGGAGGACTCTACAACGCCTGGGCAAACTCGGGGCGATTTTGGCGCGCCTGCGAAAAGGTTGGCGCGACTTAGTAAAATTTCATGTAACTTCGCAACTCTTTGACCATCGCATCCGTGCTTTGGTCACTTTCCCCTCACTTTCTCTTCATCTGTAGGCACTAAATTTGACTCTGTTTTAGTCTACTTCTAATTCTGCGTCACTGAATACAATGTCATCAATATCGCTGTCCGGGTTTGGCTCAACATCAAGGTCAATGCCAGCAAGCATGCTCGCATCATCCCCATCGCCTTCGCATTGGCCATCCATATCGTATACGACATCATTTATGTCAAAGGTGTTGAGGTCGGGGCCCTCAAATTTGGTGTGGCTCCCAGTGAGCATGACATCAGCTGCCAGTTCTTCCTCAACGTCAGCTGGCTTCAACTTGCCTTTGTGATTTTTGTTAATAAGAGGGATGTTGTCATGGGTTATTTCCCCTGGTGTACTATGAGATGCGTGGTCTGAAAGGATAAAGAGTGAGAGAAATTCTGTTAATACCAGATAGCGGACACACCCTCATGAACGACACACAAATCTGGTTCTTCCTGCTCGGATCCAGGACCAATGAGGGGCCAGACCCGGCGTCGCTGTTGAAGGGTATTAATCCCTTGATTGAACTGTTTGAGGGGTGAATTTGTCCCGAACGCGAGCATGTTTAAACCTGTCATAATAACATCATCAGCGAGACTGGTGTCCTCTTTGTCAAACTGGCGACCCGGGTGGACAATGTACACCTCATTGTGGGAGATACTTCCCATCAATTCGGCAATGTCATTGGTGAGATCTGGACTGCCATGTTTACTCCCCTGTTGAGATCCTAAGACACTGTTAATGTCGGATGCGAGTTGGCGCAAAATTTGAACACATGGTGCAATCGTTGCAAGCCATTCCCAGGACGCATTGCTCCCGTGGGCACGATAGAAGTCCTGTCAATCTGTCCCATTAGATGCTCTAAACAAACAAACTGTTTACGCACCTTTATCCAGAAATTGAAGTGTTCTTGAACTAGATCGGCCTCCACAAATGTCTGGTGGCCACCTCTCGGATTCAGGAGCCAGTTATTCAACACAATATTACTAGAGTCTGTCAGCTAGATACAACAGATGGCTATCGCATGTACCAAAGGGAGCGTGGCCAAACATGTATGATGTTGTGCAGGAAGTACAACACTTCTTGTGCATATTTGAGCCGGCCTTGTCCTCGAAAGCTGCATGCCCAGACCTTGAGTACCAATAGAACACGGCCAGAGTCTCCACACTTGACGGCATCAGTAAACTCTTTTAGAAGAAGAGAGTCTTGCAAAAATAGGATGGCATTCTCGAAAACCATATCCCCATATGTGTTGCCCTTTTGCTTCCGTTTCCTTCTGAGCTGTCGAATGGCCTTAGCATCAGTGTACCAGTCTACAACTGAGGCAGCATCCTTGTAAAACTTCTCCCATGTCAAGTCCTTGGAATACTCTGGAAGGCTTGACTTGTTGGATACCAAGAGAAGGCATGAAAGGATGCGTGCATAAAGTGTTATGCGCCTGGTCTGCTCTCTCTCTTCTTCTGAGTGATTCTATGACCTCATGACTCGTGTACTATTACCGATTGCTTACCGATTGCTTACCGATTGCTGACCGATTGCTTACCGATTGCTGACCGATTGATTACCGATTGCCGACCGATTGATTACTGATTGCTGACTCGTATGCTAGTCTCGGAATGTTCCAGAAGGGGATCCCAGTATATATATTGAGACGCCTGTATCTGCTACGAGCCCTAAGCTTGTGTTATTCCAAATACACGCTATTGTCTCACTTCTACCCTTGTGCACCTCTGAAGGCCCTCCTCTACTCACTAGCATTTACTTTTGGTCTTGTATTTAGTTACAAGCCTCTCGAAGTCTATTGATTGGACTATAAGCAATCAACTTCAGAGTCGCACCACGTTCCGGTCTTCTCCGGGCCGGGTACCTTCCTAATTAGGCACGACGCGACTTCACTCGAGAACTCACTGACTACTCGTACCTCACTAGGCTTGCTATCGCAAGTAAGGCCCCAGACAAGGCCTTATCATTAACACAAGCTTCCCATACCCCACTCTGTGTCCTTACTAAAATATATGTCCGGACAAGAACTGCCAGAACTTCTTACTGCTCGATTTCCTGACGACGAGAAACTCTATATCACAGCACCTGTTCGCGCCCGACCTGATCTTCCCTTTGTCCCCCAGAACCTTTGGCTATCTCACGTCGAGAATCCGGGATATTACATCTCAAAAGGACAGAAAGCTATACCAGTCGAATTCATTAACGATACTTGGTACATCCTGATAAGAAGAGGGAACGCTGCATTCTATAGTACCCGACAAAGCGCAGCTTTCACTCGAGAAAAAGCGGAACTAGAGGGACTAGGTTATTGGCCCTCCAACCACCCGTTACACCCCGACAATCGCCTCGCGCACCGAGAACCTCCAACTGAACAATCTTCCCCGCCCGCTCCTCCACCCGAAGAGGAAAATCTTGAATACACCGATCCCGTAGTCCCGACTATCCAAGTTCAGAACTTGACTGACGATCTGGCCGACGCCCCGATCTTCCAAGATATTGCCGATCCCATCGAAGTACCACAACCCCGAGAACACTACTTACCAGCGGTATTACCCCAACCACCGACTCGACAAATGACGGAAAGCGAAGAAGCCCTCTTGGTCAGAAGGGCCCTCGACTTGAGCGTGAATCCGCCACCGCGTGAAAATAACCCGGGGCCAGTGCCCCCGCCACACCAACCACTGCCTGAACCAGGACGAATCGAGAATACTGAGAGAAAAGATATGGGCAACAAATTAGAAGGCGACCCACCGGCGTTCTTCACAGGGGATCGCTCTAAAGCCCAGGACTTCATCCGAGAGTTCATCCTCTACTGGATGATGAACGATCAACACCCGCGAATGGCAAGTCCGTACTACCGAGTCCTCACCTGCCTTGGGCGAATTCGCGGACCAAACGTAAACGACTGGGCAACCAATCGAGTTCGCCAACTCGCCGATGACATGGATAATAGCCGTTATTCTCGAGAAGACGAAGCCCTGTGGATAAACTTCCGAGCCGACTTCGAAGCGTCGTTCGCTGATTCGGCTGCAATGGAAAGGGCAGCAGCAGAGTTGGCAACGCTAGATCTCAAAGGCGAAGAAATCGATACTTACATTGCAAAGTTCGAAAACCTGATTGCTCAAGCTGGAATGACTCGAACCGACGTAGGCACTCTCAAAGCATTTCGAGACGGGCTTCCGCGCGGCCTCGTTGCTCGAATCTACGCGATGGAGCATTGGCCTGTCAATCTTGATGGGTGGCAAGCGGAAGCTCGCCGCCAACTACGTCGTCGAAAGATCGTGAAAGCCGAAATTGGTGGCCGCGGTGGAAACCCAAATCAAAGCACGAGAGAGGCCCGCTGGCAGGCAGCACTCCAGTTAGCGAAAGAGGCCCCAAAGACTAACGGCTCCCGCGGACGCAACTGAGACGAAGTCCGAGAGGACGACCGAATGCAAGTTGATTCCGCGAAACTTACGAAACTAACAAACGACGAGCGCGAAAAGTTGCGCAAACGCGGAGGATGTTTCTTCTGCCGGAAAGATGGCCATATGGCACGCGACTGTCCTGAAAAGAAAAAGGCCAGGCAGTCGAACGAGAAGAAGACTGACTCACCGGTCCGCGCTCGCATTGTCGAAGTAAAAGAAGAGGACAAAGAGGACCCGCCGCCAAAATATAAAGCAACTGTTTCGGACATCCACGCGACCATCAGAGCCATGACCAAGGAAAAACGAGAGAAACTGCTAGAGAAACTCATAGGCGAAGGATCAGACTCTGAAGGCGAGGAGAAGGATTTTTGAAGGCCCGACGGCTTACGACCGAACCCGAGGGCGAACTTAGCACCATGTACATTAGGAAGACGAAGTCCGGAATATACGTACCTTTCTTCTTTAAAAATGCGTGCAAGGTCGAAAAGGCGCTGCTCGACAGCGGCGCCAGTCACAACTTTATGGATCCAAGGACAGCGGAGCGACTAGGGGTACATCTAAAAACCCTCACGGAACCGGTCAAAGTCCTCAACGTAGACGGAAGTCGGAACTCGACGGGGGTAGTTACATCCTATGCCAACATCGAGATCCAATTGGGCACTCAGCGAAAGGACCTCAGATTCTACCTCGCGGACTTGGGAAACGATAGAGCCATTCTAGGTTATTCCTTTTTAAGGGCCTTCAACCCTCGCGTTGACTGGATCACGGGTCGGATCGCCGGACGCTGGGGAATAAAGTTGGTTCAGAAGGATAGGGCCAAGAGCTGGTTGAAAAGACTCCAATTCAAAGCGATACGAGCGTGCGGCTTCCCAGGGGAAAACGAAGCGATTTATGTCAAACGAACATCATTCGCCCAGCAATGGGCCGCGCAAGCCCATAAAACACGTGATCATCTTACGGAAGCAACTTTACCCGACGAGTACCAGAGGCACGCGAAAGTCTTTGACCAAACTCTCGCTGCACGCTTTCCACCCAATAGACCCGAGAACTTTACCATCACATTGAAAGAAGGGGCTCCGGACCATCTAGATTGCAAGGTCTATCCGCTAAACAAAAAGGAAACGACAGTCCTACAGAATAAAATCCGCGACGGACTGGACAAAGGACAACTTGAGGAAGGACCCTCCGAGTTCCAGTCCCCGGTCTTTTTTATCGAGAAAAAAGAAGGCGAGGACTTGCGGATGGTAATAGACTACAGGAAACTAAACGACATCACGGTGGACGACAAATATTACATGCCTGATACAAGGACAGAGCTCGATAAACTGAAAGGGAAACACCTCTTTTCGAAATTCGATATCAAGGACGGGTACCATAATATCCTGATTGACCCTAAAGATCGACGGAAAGCTGCTTTTAAGACCCCGATCGGTTCGTACATTCCGAAGGTTATGACTTTCGGATTGAAGAACGCACCTTCTGTCTTCCAACGAGCTATGAACCGCGACCTTCGCAAGCTCAAACAAAGGTACCCCGACCACTTCGCAAATTTCATGGATGATGTCTGCATCGGGACCGACGATACGCCCGAGGGATATTCCTTACATAGGAAAATAGTGCATGAATTCCTCGACACGCTCGCCCGGCACTCGTATTTCCTCAAAGTGTCTAAATGCCAATTCGAACAGTCCTTCGTCGAATTCCTGGGCTACGTTGTGAAAGATGGAGTTGCTCGCATCGACCCCACAAAAATCTCGGGCCTCAGAGATTGGCCTCGAGAACTGCACTCAGTCAAAGAAGTCAGACAAGTCCTAGGAGTTCTCGGATACCAAAGACCGTTCATTCGTAATTTCGCTCGGCTAGCACGACCACTCACTGCCCTCACGAAGAAGGGACGAAAATTCGAGTGGACCCGAGAAGCCCGAGACTCACTCGACGAACTAATTAGTCGGGTTTGTGACGACCCGGAACTCAATGCCCCTGATCCAACACGACCCTATGAACTCGAAGTCGACGCCTCGCAATTCGCATTGGGGGCAGTGCTCTTCCAGCGAGACGATCGCGGTAAGAGGCGAGCAATCGGCTTTGCCTCGAAGACACTCAACGAAGCCGAAAGAAATTACGATATTTGGGACAGAGAGTTCACAGCCTTAGTCTTTGGGCTTGAACACTGGCAGCCCATCCTCGCACACACTGAGATCCCGGTAACCGTGTTCTCCGACCATGCAAATTTAGCTTATTACCGACACCCTCAAAAGATCAATCGGCGAGTGGCCAGAGGAATAAACACCCTCTCTCGTTATAACTTCCGAATTGTACACAAACCTGGGGTACAAAATCGAGCCGACGCATTGTCTCGACGACCGGATTATCCCACGGGAGAAGACGACAACCAAGGGGTAACAGCCTTACCCGCGCACCTTTTTGTCAAAGCTCTAGACCTTCTCCCTCTGCACGAGGACGTCCTCGAGGCTCAGATGAAACACACCCCGGAAATCATCAAAACTTCAGAAACCCACACTATCGCATCTGATAACCGCCACTGGACTAAAGACGGACGACTCGTGGTCCCTAATGACCAAGAATTGATGAGGAAGCTGGTCAGACATTACCACAACTCAACCACAGCAGGACATTCTGGAGCGGCCGCAACACTGATTGCGTTGGCTTGCGACTTCTGGTGGCCAAAAATGAAAGACTTCGTTAGGGGCTATGTGAAAGGGTGCGCCACCTGCCAGTCTACCAAAGCCAACACCCATCCGAACCGACCCCCACTTTTCCCTATCACACCCGAACCTGGAGCAGTGCCCTTCTCAACGGTGTCTATCAATTGGGTGACCAAATTACCACCCTCAAACACTTTTGACTCGATCCTCACAATCACCGACCATGACTGCTCCAAAGCAGTTGTCCTTTTGCCTTGCAAGGAATCTATGACATCATTAGAACTTGCCCAGCTCTATGCTGAAAGAGTATTCCCGCATTACGGACTCCCAGAGAAGATTATTTCAGATCGAGACCCACGGGTAACTTCGGATTTGTTCCGGGACTTGTGCAACGTTCTGGGGATCAAACAAAACATCAGTACCGCCTATCACCCACAAACAGATGGCCAATCTGAGAGAACTAACCAATCGATGGAAGCTATCTTGCGCACTTTGTGTAACACACATGCGTCCGATTGGGCAAAATGGTTACCAGTCATCACTTATGTCATGAACTCTCGCCCCTCAGCGACCACCAAGCAAACGCCCTATGAGGTCCTTATGGGTTTCCTCCCTAAAGCTCATCAAATACTACATAAAGCCAAGTTCAAGACTACCGAAGAACGCCTCGAAGCGATTAAACTCATTTGGACCCAAGTCGTCTTAGCCATCGAACGAGCGCAAAAACAAATGACCAAGCAAACGAAATTCAAACCTTATCAGCTCAATGATCAAGTATGGTTAGACACAACTAACTTGAAGACAGTATACCCATCAAAGAAACTAGCGCCAAAGCGATATGGCCCCTTTCACATCACTCACATTATATCACCCACTTCTTACCAACTTAAGCTCCCCGCCCAATGGAAAATCCACAACGTTTTCCATGCCTCGTACCTATCACCTTATCGTGAAACCCCAGAGCATGGTGAAAATTTCACTCGACCACCACCTGATCTAATCGATGGAGAACACGAGTGGGAAGTGGAGCAAATTGTAGGGATGCACAAATTTGGGCGCAAAAAGACCCTGCAATACCGGGTCAGGTGGAAAGGGTATTCACATGCGGAGGATTCATGGGAACCAGCAGAACAAATCAGAGCCCCTGATCTAATTAAGGAATACCTCGCTCAGACAGATATAAGAACCCTACGACTCCGTAGGCTCTCCATGGCAACTTCTCCAGACTCCCTCCCTTCCCTTACTCCAGTGTCTCCTCCCTCTCCACCTATTGACGGCACTAAGCGCCAAGACACGGACAGTGATCTTGACGAAGTCACTCATCGCCTCACCTCTCTCTCGATAACACAAACGAACTATCACTCTCCCTTTACCCTAATACGCGAGCTCGCAAACACTCCAATCGCCCGGATCCCACCTGCTCTCTTCGAAACTCTCGCCTTCCACCAAATCCGTCAGACTTTCGATCACTCCCATTTCTTCGACCTCGCCAGCATCCCGTCAAATTATACTGTCAATTGCTCCATCACTGAACGCCCGCGACCGGAGTCCCCACCTCTATATTCCTGGCCGATCGCTACTATAGAGCGACGAGACTGGGAAGAAGCGCAGACTCTCTCAGTATCTGTCAATCCCCGTCCTCCTTCTAAAGGATTATCACTCCGCAGCCCGGGAGTCTTGCAAGATCTAGAAATTGGTCTAGTCTCGCCACTGGACATCCGAGGGGGCTGGTACGTAACCCAATCGACTTCACGTCTCCCCTACGCTATCCGAGAACGTGCCAGAAAAGCCTTTCTCAACGACATTGACTGGAACGAGGCTGCGTTACGCGCCCCTTATTTCCCTACCCCTGGAGAGGACAAAGTCATGGCCTCTCTTCCAACGCCAACCCTGCAGGATAGCGATCTCATCCCCCCTTTAGAGCCACCCCCTATCGCCGCGAACGTCTCCCTCTTGAGAGACCAAAACCTGATCGCTGCACTCCCACTTACTCAGACCGCCAACTTCCTCCGCTGGCTACCGGAAGCCGAAGAGGGAGAAGACGACCACCCGCACGACATGTGGCTACCTGTAACCAAACTTCCCACTTCCTACCCCGCGCTGATCATCGATCAACAAGGGGAGCCTACTCCCATGAAATACGTCAAATACGCATTAGTAGACGATGAACCCATGGTCTTGGGAACGAGCGGACGAGGAGGAGAAGTCTACTGCGCCCCCCTCTTTGCCACCGCTCAAGCCCCGCGTGAAGGGGATCCATCTCCATCCTCTGATGACTTTGACACCCTTATAGAGGACCACCCCTTTAACACGGTCCTCACACTCGCCCTTTATCAGATGGATGACCCTTCCCTCCTTGCCGACATCCACCGTCTCCGTAAGACCGACCGATCCCTCGCAGCTCTTAAAGAGCAAGCGGCGAAGATCCAGACCCTCTTAAACGCTGCCCGAGCCTCCGCTGCGGCTCATAACCTAGAGCTCGCTACTCTCGCCGACGTTCAATTGAAGGTTAGAGAGCGCCTCAGGCAAGCCCGGGCTGTCCCTCGCATCAAAAACCAACTCGACCACCTCGCTGGTCAAAGTCTTGTCGTGGGAAACCGCGACCCGGATCGCGAATTCTTTCCGAGGGATGTCGTTGTTACCGCTCCCCCTCTTGCACGCATCATCGAGCTCTCATCCTTACCTGATACCCCGTTGGAAGTTATCACCCAGAGCCCAGAAATCTCCGAACGAGCCTTCACACCCTCGCCGTCTCCAGATCCCTTACCTCATCCCCCTCGCTTTCAGGGGTACCCCTCGCTCGATCAAGACAGAGGGAGACACACGCCGATGCCAGAGCCCTTCGACACACCACGCACCCTCACACCCCCAATGCCCGACTCTCCCACTACTTCCCGTACTAACAAGCCACCTCAGAAAAAGAAGGAGAGCCGCAAAGAATATCTACAGAGGAAGCGACGCGAAAACCAGTGTGGTGGGTGTGGTCAAAAGGGTCACTACAAGAAGCAATGTCGGATCCCGCATGCTAAGTGCCGAGCGAAGGGGAGGTGTGCGGTCGACAAGCGACACGCCCATTACAATCATGCCATGTGTATGTACTCTAACCTGACACCAGGGTACACCTTCTACGAGCTGCGACACACCATCGCCGACGATCGCCTCAACAAAACCCCTGACCCGCAGCCCGAAGATTACAACAGTATTGATAGTAACCCTCAACCGGAGGATTATGACTTCGAGTGGGACCAAGGGGATGGTAACTTCACAGATTAATGTCGCAATGTGGAATTTGCGATCTGGGGGGGGGATGACTGTTATGCGCCCGGTCTGCTCTCTCTCTTCTTCTGAGTGATTCTATGACCTCATGACTCGTGTACTATTACCGATT